>JAKUCM010002210.1:0-44439 GCA_023374145.1 Lepidium sativum | reverse complement strand
TCGGCTAGAGATTTCCATGTCACATATGACACCATCCAACCATCAAAATTAGTAGAGCCATAATCTAATACACCCTTAAGATCATCGTCAGAATCAAACTCAAATTGAAATCTACCATGACCTAAATTCAAACCTGATACTTTACCTACCAATCCCCAAAATTGGGGCATGCGAAAGATAAAAGTATCGATGTTTTGAACCTGTGGGTTGAGACATCTGCCCATAAGCACCTTCGAACTTCTGACCAGTAAGGCAGAGTTATCGATCCTTGGTATCTTTATTTTCAGGCGTGTTGGAGGCGGAGACACATTGCCTTTCTTGTTGTTCAACAGCAGTTGAGCCATTTGCAACAATAAAAAATAGAAATTATTAGTGAGAAACAATTTTTGCTGAAACCAGAGAAGCTGCCAAGAGTTAAAAGATAAGAGACTCATATGAGAACCATTCTCTTTTATAGTTAACAAAACCCTAGTGCTTCTATTCCAGCCTATTAAAAACGAAATCTTATCAATCAATAACAACCTATCAAAACGGCAGTATGATCTTAAAATAATTAATATTCCAATTTCGTAATCATAGCTATACTGCAAGGTAAGGTAATTTTCGTACCTTGCATATATTCTCCCTGATTCGCTATTCAATTCTTGTTTCCTTTCCTGGACCCAGTAATTAAAACCGGATATTAGAATTGGATTTACTCCAGTTAAAACATTAATATAGTAAGTAAAAGTAAAAATAAAAATTGGTTTAGCCTTGACTCCTTCTGTAATCAATTGTCGGAGAAAAAATGTATCACCGAACCAAGCACTTTGTCTATTCCTAAGGTACAAACAGTGTGTGAGCCAAGGATTTAACACCACTAAACCGTATATCCCTTCCAATATTTTATAAACGTATGTACTTTCTTGAAGACATAGAGATTGCCAACTGTTAGGCAAACCTATTCCAACTATATATTGAATAACTAAACCTAGTATATGTAGATTGAAAACCCAAGACGTCCAAAAGGATAGATTATTTGTCTGAAATCTTCTATCCGACACTAACCCAAAAGCAACATGAGAGACACCTATTTTTAAATGCTTACTGTGAGTAAGGATATTAAGAAAGGTGAGAAGTGTTCGATGTAACCATTTATCCCTTCCAAGCCAAAGAACACCATTCCAATACCTCATTTCTCCTCCCCTCCAGTTAATAGGTAACCCAAGATTAAATTCCATAACATTCGCATATTGCTGATATATGAGGAAACTATTATCATTGCTACCTAAGCCACTTACTCGAAGAGTGATCCACATCAGACTTTTGTGGGAATGAAATTTACCCTGTCGAGTACAACCACTTAAAAATGATTGATTCGGAACCAGAAAGCTAAAAGCTCTCACCCCACTACTTGTCCAGGAATGAACTAACTGAGTTAGTAATCCTACTCTTCTGCCAGTGACATTTTGAGCCCCTGAAAATAAAGAGACTAACAAATATAACATAAGTATGTTCTTAATGCTATGTATTTCCTTCCAGGAAAACACCAACAAAAGAGATAATTTAGTCAATCCCAACCTATACCAGAAATGAAAAACCGGCATGTTGTGAGACTCGCAATACATCGTAACATTATTCCCCAATGTAAGACTGAAAACATAAAATTGTGCCAAAAACTCCGAGTGCCATTTAAAGAGAGCAGACCTAGCCCCTCTAAGCATACACCCTTTATGGTACTCACGTAACCATATACACTAGATTTTGAGCAAAAAACCTGCACTCCAACATAGAGAGTCTATGCCTAATCTTTCGAACAAAACTATCAGTAGGTCCCAACATATTATTTGATTTTGTAACTTTTCCTTCTGGATCACAATAGAAAGGAGTGCGACGAATTTAATGTTATCATGCAACTCAAATCCATTCCCCTGAGGATGATGGGAAAATTCCCATCGAGAATACAAGATCCAATTACCCAAGATTAAAATCCTTACCCAAAACCAAGTCCCAGTGGATTTTGGATTTCGATTAGAATCAGTGACCACCATTTGATTATTCGGACTCGTAAGAACGAATCCCAAATCCCATTTTAACAACACAGGCGAAACGGTCAACAAAGAGGAACGAAAAGTTTAGATCTAACCTGTTATCGCTTCCCTCTCTTTGTCGAAATGTAACCCTCGATGCCCCACAAACGAAACTCCCTAATGAAAACCAACCGGAACAAAAACAATATACCCGACACGGTTCGATTTAGTTATAAGCCAAATATTTGATTACAAATAATCATTCAAAACTAAAATAATTGAGAACTGAAATTATCACTGGTTTAGTTCGGAAAAAGCTAAACCGAACCAAAATGAAGAACCGAAGGAACACAAATCATGACAATTTGGTAGAACAAGTAATAAACGACACGCAGTTCAATTGAGATATTAAAGGAAGCGAAATGTAAATGACGTTTTATTAACTAAACAACAAACTCCATGTTGTATAATCATATTAAAAACAGACTCCATGTCGTTTTTCTTTTAGATGAGTGAACTGAGTGGCTTTTTCTAGAGAGTCCATCATTTATTATCTACACGCAAACTCACATAATCAGTCAAACAATCACTCCTAATTAAATTATAAAGTCAACGGTCACTGTCCGATAACGTCACAAGCTCGTGACGTTAAATCTTCTACCGTTAAAATATAATGGCTACGTAAAGGAAACGCACGTTAATTACCCGTTATCTCCACGCAGATAAGATCACTTTGACCGTTGGATTAGGATCTGGCGGCTAGTTCCTTTATCAATATGAACCGTCCGATCAGAAAACTGGAGGTAGGCTTTTGTCGGTGTAGAAAGCTAAGCCTTGATTTTTAAATTAAATAATGTTTTAGTGCGACAAACATTTTGTTTTCCTCTCCCTCCGAGTCTTCGACTTCGTTTTGTCCTCCAGTTTTTTGTTCTTTTTTTCTCACGCTAAAGCTCTGATCTTTGATTCCAAAGGCTTGCCTTCGATTTGATAACGGGAGTTTCAGGTTTGGATCTTAATTCGATTTCCAGATCCTAGGTTTTTGTTGCTCAATCTTCTACTTTGTCCCGTGTTCTATTTTGCGGATCTTAGGCGATTCCGAAATTGGTGGCGATTTTTATTCTAGGGTTTTGGTAAAATTTTCCGTTTTCTGGAATTATTTGTTCCGTAGATCGCTTCTCTCCTGGTTTGTTCGGATCTGAGGTTAAGATTTCAAGCTCTATCTTGTCTGATTTGAAGTTAAATTCCGTGGAGAAGGTTGGAATTTGGTTCGTGAAAAAATGTGCGGATTCAGTTTTAAGAGACACAAAGGTAAAATTCGATATATTTTAAATTGTGGGTTTCTCCCAAATCCAATGATTTAGTTGAAAATAGGGCTTTTATGTGGATTTGGCATCAGGCTAGGGCTTGAGTTTTGGTTTCCAAAAGCTAGAGATATTGAAACTTGACTGTCAAAAATATAATTTTAGGGTCATATTCAATATTCTTATATCACCTCGATTAGATCCTGTATCTTGTGTCGTAACAAGTCTCTTTGCCCTCTCGAAATTTTGCGAAAATGTTGCATATATATGAATTGTTCTCTGTTGATTTAGGGGGACAAGAATAGTTTCTGTTGATTAAGTGAATAGGTATGTATGTGATGCAGGTATCTGGCAAATGGTGTGAATTGTGAATTGTAGAAGCTAGTGAAGATTACATATATCTCTGGGTTTTCTTTGCCAAAACAATGATTGAAAGTGCAGCATTCCCAGGAGGGTTTTATCGGAATACTTTTGAAGCGCCTGATGAATCAGAGGGCTCTGGGAGTTCTGCGCAGATTGATACTGAGGTTACTGCATCTGAGAATTCAAGCACTCCTGCGCGAAAGTGTATTATGTTGAATTCTAATGATGAAGATCCTTATGGTGTTCAAAGACAAGTCATTTCCTTGTATAACATGTCAGTATCTGAAAGGACAAATTTGATTCATCGGCTCAAACTGGAGCTAGAGCAGACAAAGATTGTTCTTCGAAATGCTGAGATGCAGAGAATGAACCCAGCCTCAGTGTCGTCTACTAGTGATAGGGTGGGTTTTAGCAGTGCTCAAAAGCTATCATCTCGTGTTAGCAATGTGAAGAAACCATCTGATTTTGCTATGGGATCTGGAAAGAAAGTTCGACATCAGCCTGGGACTTCTCGTGGATGGAACCGTGGTTCCTCAGGGAAGTTTGAATCCACGAAAGAATCTATGGCTAGTGCTCCTAACATGACATTGATGAAGCAATGTGATACACTGCTCAAAAAACTGTGGTCGCATCCGCATTGTTGGGTCTTTCATGTGCCAGTTGATGTAGTGAAACTAAATATACCCGACTATCTCACTGTTATCAAACATCCCATGGACTTAGGGACAGTAAAGAAGAACTTAGCGTCTGGTCTATACTCAAGCCCGCTTGAGTTTGCTGCTGATGTGAGGCTTACTTTTGCCAATGCAATGACATATAACCCTCCAGGACATGATGTTCACATTATGGGGGATACCCTCAGTAAATTATTTGAATCGCGGTGGAAAACTATCGAAAATAAATTACTAGCGGGTAGCACACAAGTGTTGTCTGCAGTAACATTGGAACCCAAAAGTGAAAGGAAAACTGCTATATCTGTCCCTCCGGCGAAGAAGAGAAAGATAGCTTCACCTGTTGGAGAGAGAGTTCCAGAACCTGTGAAGCCATTTATGACAGCAGAGGAGAGGCATGCATTGGGTAGACAACTTGAATCGCTATTGGATGAAATTCCTGCACGGATTATTGACTTTTTAAAGAAACACAGTTCAAATGGAGGAGAAATTGCAGAAGATGAAATTGAGATAGACATTGATGTTCTCAGTGATGAAGTACTGCTCACTCTTAGAAACCTTCTAGATGAATATATACAAAATAAAGAAGTGAAGCAGTCGAATGTTCAACCATGTGAAATAGAGGTAATCATCATCTCACTGGCTGGAAGACATTTTTAATGGATAATTTAATTGAGAAAGGGCGAACTTTTTTTGTTGCAGCTTGTAAAGGGATCCGGACCGAGTAATTCCTCTCTGCTACGAGGTGAAATTTAAATTCTGTTTGCAAATTATGTCCCAGATTTATACTCGTTATCGGTCTACTGTGCACCTATTTTCTTACTTCTTTCTCTGCTGCTGTGTTCCTTTTCTAGGTAATGAATTGGCTGATGAGTATGTCGGTGGTAATGAACCTCCTATTTCGGGGAGCTCTAGTGGTTAGTCAATTCCTTTGTAATATTTTCTTGCCGTAGGTCGCTATGGATGTTATAATATGTCACTGACGCACATATATCAAAAGCTTTATATATTGCCTCCTCCCCTATGTTCATATCATGATAATTGTATAGTTTTTTGTTTCCCATATGATTATTCCTTTGCCCAAATATCTTTCCTGTATATAATTATTCTTTTTTTTTTATAAATCTTATTAAAGTTCTGTGGTGGTTGTGGAGTTCGTCAAAATGTTATATGTTGATGCAATCATTGTAATCATGTTTAGAAGTTTCTCAAATTTATTCTGGTGATTTCATTAAAGTGAGTTTGTTTCTCGTATTACTGGAGAACAGTAGGATAAAAGTAGCTTATCTAGCAAAAATTTGCAGCACCTAGAATCGTTTTCACTGAAAAGAGGGTTTAGTAGGTTTCTATAGCATCATGTAAATGTAAAAGATTCTGTGTTTTTACGGAATAGTGTTGCTTTCAGATTCAGAGTCTGGTAGCCTGGAAAATCGATCAGATGACACTAAACCCATGGTTAAAGAGGATTCTTCCAAGGTATAATCAATCAGCTTTTCAAGGCATGCGATTTGTTAGTCGAATCTAAACCACACTGTTGGTAACATTTCAGATGCATGAAACTGCAAATTCCGAGGTGCAAAGAGATGAAAATACAAGAATGGATGATCTTTTCGAAGGATGTCGTGAGTACTTATCCTTTAAATTCATTATTATGGTCTTGAGATTATTCAGAAACTGGGAGCTTTCTTTTGATTCTCTACCCTAAATCCTCGGCACAATCAGTTTACTAAATAGATTTTCCATGAGTAATATGGCTTATGAATTACTCCGCTGGAATATCTATAGTTGGCTACAGTAGGGGAATGTGATACATATTTACAGTTTGCCTCTGTTGCATTCATTACAGCCTCTACTGGTGCAGTGGAGCAGATGGACATTTGTTCTCAGCAAAAGCCTAGTTCTGATGAATCAGATGGTGAGATGTAAAGAAAAAGAGTTACCCTTTTTCTCTGTTTGACCCACAAAGTGAGTATCTTACACTTTGTCTACTTAACGCTCCAGGGAATATATTAGAGACACCGGTTTCGTCTGAGAAGCGCTACAGAGCAGCGCTGTTGAAGAACCGGTTTGCAGATATCATTCTAAAAGCACGTGAAAAAACACTTCCACAGGTTTGTTTTTATCCTCATTTCAGCCTAACTTAATATTAGGCTCAAGTGGTGACACTTCTGGCCAGAAATCCTGTAGAAATAGTTTTGTTCGAATAGTAGCAGTTCCTGATTAACCATAGGCCAGGATGTATAGAAGTAGCGTTTCAGGTTTTATATTGTGTAGCAGAGTGTTTGGATATAGTCTAGTTAATTACCGAAAAAATTGGAGATATATGGGTTATTAAATTAGAATTTTTATCTTAGTTGCCTAAGAAAAAAGCGAATTCGTGGTGGAACGGACTCAGATACCATTAGCATAGTTTTTGTCACACACAATAGCGAGATCTGCATATGTTTTAGTTGATTCCTGTATTATATGCGGAGATCAGATTCTCTACACTATACCTGAAGCAGTCCTCTTGATCATGAGTGTTAATTTGGCTTACATTTGATTTCTTATGAGAGCAGAATGGTAATAAGGGGGATCCAGAAAGGTTGCGCAAGGAAAGAGAAGAACTCGAATTGCAGAAGAAGAAAGGTTATTTATCTATTAACAACCCAATATGTTAGATATTGTTGTTTCTCCGGATCTTTCTTACAAAATCAGTTTTTTCTTTTCTTTTTATGTTCTTTAAATTGAAAACTATCTATTGCTAATGCCAGAGAGAGCGCGGCTACAAGCTGAAGCAAAGGCTGCTGAAGATGCTCGTCGCCGAGCTGAAGCAGAGGCCGCTGCAGAAGCTGCTGCTGAGGCTAAGCGGAAGAGAGAACTAGAAAGAGAAGCTGCTCGCCAAGCTTTATTGAAGGTAAATAGCAAACACATGACTTGCACTACAGGATCACAAGCTCTAGAAACACCCGATAAAGAGAAACATGTGTATGATATGGAGCACGTTCTCTGATGATTTTAAAAGTTCCACCAATGTGACTTATTGGTTTTTGGTTCTTGGATTTGCGTGATGGAGATTTCATATTTTATAATACATCTCTGAATTCCTTGCAGATGGAGAAAACTGTAGAGATAAATGAGAACTCACGTTTTCTTGAGGACCTAAAGATGTTGAGTTCGAGACCACCTGAACAATTACCAAGCTCAGCCGATGAAACCAGCCCTGACAGACCTTTAGAGGCACTTGGAAGTTTCAACCTCAGAGGAAGTAACCCACTTGAGCAACTCGGACTGTACATGAAACAAGATGATGATGAAGAAGAACCCGAGGCTCCTACGGTTCCAAAACGTGATGAAACAAGCCACGAAAAATCTTTGGACGCATTTGGAAGTTTCGACCACAGAGGAAGTAACCCTCTTGAGCAACTCGGACTGTACATGAAACAAGATGACGATGAAGAAGAACCTGAGGCTCCTGCGGTTCCAAAACGTGATGAAACCAGTCACGAAAGACCTTTAATGGCCTTTGGAAGTTTCGACCACACAGGAAGTAACCCTCTTGAGCAACTTGGACTGTACATGAAACAAGACGCTGATGATGAAGAAGAAGAAGCAGAGGCTCCTGCAGTTCTGAAACCTGATGAAACCAGCCCAGAAAGACCTTTAGATGTACTTGAGGGTTTCAACGATAAAGGAAGCAACCCTCTTGAGGAATTTGGACTGTTCATGAAGCAAGACGATGATAAAAAAGAACCCGAGGCTCCTGTTGTTCCAAACCTAGCCAATGACGTTGAAGAAGGTGAAATTGATTGAAAGAAAGCCGTGTATATGGATAATATATACATGCATAAACAATAGCTAGAGCAGGTAGACATAAAACTGTACACATAACACAAGAAATGATGGTTTAAAACCTTCTTAAGAAGAGTTCCAATCTTTGGCTCTTATGAGTTTTGGAATGGATCTCTCTTAAGCTAGTGTTGGTGTTTGAATTATGTAAAACACAAAGCAAACGCTTAGAAGCTTTTTGCCACGAGACTTTATGAAGAGTTGTTAGTGTATGAGTTATAAAAAAAAAGAAGAAAAAAAGGCAAAGTTCATTGCTTGTGTAAGAATCCATCTTTACATTTGGTTGTCGTTGCAGAATCTAACCTTTTCTTCTTTGTGGAGCTTAAACAGCTACCTTTGACCTTTCTATGGAATCTCCATCTGATGGACGCAAATAAACAACTTTTAAGGTTTCTTCATATGTCCAAATTGAATAGTAACTGTACTAAGAATTTGGCACACATAAAGCAAATCATGTTAGAAATAAATGAACTTTTACCCCAACTATAAAAAAAGAAAAATCAACTTAAATTTCATTAAGAGAAGCACGAAGCCAAACTAAGTTTTGAAGTCGTACTTTTACCATTAAAATCAAACGTACTTTGTGGTTGAGAGAACTAGAAATCAAATGAAGAGAAAAACATGAGAATGTGGTGCTAAGAACAGCTCCACTAGGGTTTCTTATAAGGGATCATAACCTTTAATAAATTTTAATTAAATAAAAAGTGGTTATTAGGTTTAGAACCATGTCTTAACTAAAAGATTTAAGAACCCGTAAGAGACACCTACATGTCAGTTTTTTATGGGATGTAGAATTTTCTCCGAAAAAAAAGTCACACGTTCTCGAAATTTTTTTGGTTTTTTCTGCTCCATCAACGATTCTTGTCAATGATTTCGCTTTCCCCTTCTTACTTCACACAATACAAAGGTCTAATCTCAACCTCACGATCTCTCATCCTCTGTGTCGCAAACCTACCCGACTCACGTGGAGACGATTGGGTCCGTCTCGTGTACGGGCTATGGCTGACAAAATCGATCGTGGATTAGGATTAGGGTGTCTTAGCAGAGTGTGGTCTGTTGGATGGGATTACATATGGAACTACGCTTGGAGAAAAGGAGTAATTGACTTCGATGAGATGTATGGTGTGATTGTTGATCTCAATGAGCTTATGAGTTTAATGATGGAGTTTAATCGAGTTCAATCGAATTCTGATAAAGCAAGTTATCTTTCTCGGAGTTATAACAAAGCTCTTTGTGTTTCGAAACAATTGCTTCGTCGTCTTCTCAGAATCTTTGGTAAATCGGTATGGTAAATCGTCTCCGTCGTCTTCACATTGATTGCTTATTTCATGGATCTGATTTAGGTTTACTCTTTTAGAGACTTGTTAAACTCTCTTTGATCGGTTGTTCTCTTCCTAGGTTCCAAATTCTGGAATAAGATTTTGGTAATACATGGAAAATTAAAGCTTGTAGGATGTTGTTTCACCATCTAACTATGGTTTTCCATATAAATTGATACTTAGCCTTCCTCCACTAGTTGTGTAGAACCCATTAACTTTGCAATCCTCTGACTTTTTTGCTTTAGCTTTGCATCATTAATTTTCATCTCGATCATTTTCGAAACAAATTCGAGCACGCACAAATAAAGCACCTAATAACACTATGCTTCAGAGCTTCAAGATCGTGATTTTATCAAATTATCTCAATCTTTTGTTGCCTTTTGTCCCTCTAGCAATATTAGTACACTACATGACAGATAATAAGGTGAGGCCTTGTCGTTTGGAACACTATTCGTACCAGTTTTGTTTCTTCTTCTTAATTAAGTCTCTCGATGTGGCTCAAGGATGGTTCTTCTTACTGAGCTTAGTAGGCATCACACTACTGACTGAGCGTCTCGGATATGCCATAGTATGATAAGTTTCAATATTTTTCATTATATTACCAACACTAATGAACTATTTATGTTCTGTAACAGGCAATTAGCTTGTTACACAGGTTCACAGTTGGAGGTCTCTTAAACACTACATTTGGAAACGTGATAGAGCTGATCATATCGGATATCCACTTTTTACTTGGTTGTGCCTTTTTCTTTGGTGGCTTTGTACACTCCTGTAAAGAACAAGTCTTTGATAGAGTAAGCAATATCATTCACTTGTTTACTTAATCCATTTTGTTTTGCTGTTTCTGAGAGCTTACTTACAGGCCAATGCAGTTGTGGGTTCAAGAATGCTTTTGATGGCAGTCATGGGATTACTCTTCCCTGAACTTATTCATTACACACAAAGTGAAGTTCATGTTGGATCATCGGAGCTTGTTCTCTCAAGATTCATATGTTGCATAATGTTCCTTGCCTATGCAGCTTACCACTTTTTCCAGTTATATATATCCAGCTAATTTTTCATACCGATGTTTCTTGTCTTCCACCTTTTGTTTTTTTCTTGTTGAAACCATGACCACAAATGTCACTAGTCAATTTATGTTTTATGGGCTCTAGATCTGTCCAATATCTTCTTCTAGTTGGACTAATCACTGCTGTTTGGTAAACGCTGTAAACTGTAGGAAACAAACCAGAATGAAGAAACTTCAGACAATGATGAAGATCCTGAAATCTCAAGGTGGGAAGCTATCATCTGGCTTCAATCTTTACAGCTTGGGTCTCTCTTATTTCTGGTTATCTTGTCGATGCCATAGAAGTAACAATCGTCCCATTTCTTTCTTTTCAAGATTTTAGGATTTTAGGATTTTAACTTGTTCTATGTAATCATTTTCTGATCAGTATAACATTTCAATGCTAGTTTACTAAGTTTTGGCTTATGGTTTTGAATCTGTAAAGGATGCTTCAATCTCATGGAATATGCCAATATCTTTTAGATAATTATTTACCTAATCACTTATAATCTTACCATTTAAATGTCATTTTTTAATTTTTTTTAAGAACCTCTTTTCAAATTCTACTATTGGAATTTAAATAAACAAGGTTTTTATTAAAATTTTAAAAATTAAAATATTTATTATTATCAATAAAAATAGGTTAAGAATCTCATTATGAATATGCCAATATTTTAATTTTTAAATTTTTTAAAAATTTTTATTTAAAATTTTTAAATTTTTTTAAAATTTTTATTTAAAATTTTAAAATCTCGTGTAATCTGTTTTTGATGTAAAATCTAGGAACCAATTCTTAAAAATTAATTTATTTCTTTGAGAAACTTTAGAAGCAAAAAAAAGGAAAAGTTGTATAAAAAAAACTGCATTGAATCGTAATAATGCACAAAACAGGTGAAAATTATATAATAAATAAGAGAAATAATAATAGTCAAAAATCTTAATCTTGAAATATCCTTGGAAACGCCGTCGCTTTATATTTCCGTACCAAACCCATTTCCTTGATTATCTAAACAAACCTCAACCATCACCATCATCATCATCATCATCATCATCATCGTCGACGACTTCAAAACCTTCAAATTGATTTACAATGGAGTCAATCACAACAAGTAGTTTCAGAGACCTTCCATTATTCTTCTCCATCTTCGTCTTCGTTTATCTTCTCGGTTACTCATTCACTTTCCAGCAATAGACTCCGAATACTCGTCCTTTAGCTTCCAGCTGTTTAATTTCCCTCGTTCACGGCGTCTCCACCGTTATTCTCGCCACACGCGCTTTAATCTCCGATCCTAACAGCGGATTCTCCTCTGTAAACAGTCAATCGCAAAACACTGTTCTCGATTTCAGCTCCGCTTATTTCCTCGCCGATCTTGTCCACCTTGCTGTTTTCCCCTCTCCCGCCGGTGGAGACTCGCTTTTCGCCGCACATCACGTCGCGGTGCTTTTCGTTTTCCTCACTTGTCGTTATCTCGTTTCTCACGGTGCATGCGCTTTACTCGCGCTTCTCATCGCCGCTGAAGCAACGAGCGCATGTCAAAACTCCTGGACACTCTCGGTATTAAACTAACATGAATCTTCAAAGACTTGACAAAGAAGTAAAGGTGACTTGTGGAAGAAACCAAAAGTTGGAAGCTTCAAGAAGGTCACATGTCTCTTAAGACAAATGAGGAAAGAGCTGTTGGAGTCATTGAAAGAAGAGAAGAGCCGTTGGCTCTTGGGAAGAGAAAAGAGCGGTTGGACACCAAAGAGAAAGGAAGACACAACTCCTTTCACTAAAGCCTCATTCCATTTTTAGCTAAGTCTATTTTTGGGTCTTACAAAGACAATGTGTATTGCATATAGTTTCCTTACATAGATGACTTAGAAGTGTGTATACATATGAGTATAATGTGTATGAAAATAATTAAGCAAAAAGTAAGAATACTCTTCTTCACATTCTTCACTCTCTCTTCTCTCATTCTCGATTTCCTTCTCTTCAATCTCCTAATCTTCTTCATCAATTTCCTATAATCTCAACAATCTCTTTGTTCAAAATCTCACATGGTATCAGAGCAAGGTTCATTATAGACCAAGTATCTTCTCTTTAATTCTCAAATTTCTCAAAAATTCAAATTCTCCATTGTTGTGTTCTTGAAGATTTCTTCGGACCATTGGGTAATAGAGTGAATCTCGGGAAAATCATGGAACAATTAAAATTCTTTGGGGCTAATGTGGTTCTCAAGGGAGTTAACTATCTCTTATGGTCAAGAACTATCACTAGTGTGTTGAAAAGCCGAGGGCTTTGGGTTCATATTACAGGAGCTCCAAAGAAGGCGGTTTTGGTTACTTTGAAGGCAAAGGAAAAAGAGGGTGAAGTGAGGGCCGAAGTCACGGCTGAGAAAGATGAGGCAAAATGGTATCAAGATGACCAAGATGCTCTAGTCATTATCCAAAGTTCACTTGACCCATCCATTCATGAAGCCTTTTCTCATTGTGAGAATGCAAAAGAATTATGGGACTCTTTAAAACGAGTCTATGGAAATCTCTCCAACATCAGTCGAGTCCATGAGGTTAAGAAGGCCATTAACAACCTCAAGCAAGATGGTATAGAATTTACTGCATGGTTTGGAAAGTATAGATCTCTTTGGGCCGAGCTTGAGATGCTTAGACCATTTACGGTAGATCCTTCGATTTTACATGAAAGACTTGAGCAAGACAAGGTATTTGGGATGCTAATGAACTTGAATCCAGTCTATGGTGACTTGATTAGTCACCTCCTAAGGCAAGACAAGATTCCCACCTTGGATAAAACTTACGGTCAAGTTCAAAGGGAACAAGGGTCTAGAAATCTTATCGGAGAAAGAGGAGAACTCGTGATGGGTAACAAGGCTTCTTACCGGCAGGATGAGAGGAAGACATTTGTGTGTGACCATTGCAAACGCAAGGGACACACCAAGGACCGCTGCTGGACCCTCCATCCACATATAAAGCTAAACCGAGGAGAAAAGGCGAAGGCAAATATGGCAAATGAAGATACAAGCAAATGTTCAACAAAGGTGGCTGTTCATGAGGAATTTTGTGAAGCGTTCAGACCTTGAAGAACTCATAAAAATCATTAACCAACTCAAGGAATCTGGTAACTCTTTCTTTGTATGCAAAATTTCAAAACCGTTGGTAATCGATTCGGGTGCAACCCATCACATGATTAGCAATATTAATTTACTTAAAAATGTGAAACCAACTCTAGGTTGTGTGAATATTGTGGATGGAAAAAGAGTACCTATTAGAGGCCTAGGTGAACTTAAAATATTTGACAAGAAGTCTAAAGCTTTTTATATGCCAAGTTTTAAATCAAACTTACTTAGTGTGCATAAAACCGTTTGTGATTTAAATTGTAAAGGTATTTTCGATTCTAACTCGGTTCAATTTCATGATATTAAGAGTGGAAGGATACATGAAAATGGAGTTAGTAATGATGAATTATACTTGCTAAATGAAGCCGAGAATAGTCCAAATTTATCTTTAAATTCATGTTTATCTAGTTCGGTAATACCAAATAGTTTAAGTAGTGATGAGTTGTGGCATGCTACACTAGGTCATCCACACACTATGGCATTTAATATTTTACTTCCTAAGGTTATGTTTAAAACTGATTCGTGTGAAGCATGTATACTTGGAAAACATTGTCGATCGGTGTTTCCAAAGTATACTACTTTTTATGAAAATTGCTTTGATTTAATCCATTCGGATGTTTGGTCCTCACCTTGTGTCTGTAGAGATAATCATAAATATTTTGTCACATTTATTGATGAAAAATCTAAATATACTTGGATCACTCTAATGCCAAGTAAAAACAAAGTTTTTGAAGCCTTCACTAATTTTCGAACTTATGTTTTTAATCAATATAGTGCTAAGGTGAAAATACTAAGGAGTAATAATGGAGGGGAATACACTAGCCATGAGTTTAAAACCTACCTTGCCAAACACGGAATCATTCACCAAACCACATGTCCTTACACTCCACAACAAAATGGTGTAGCCGAAAAGAAAAATCGACACCTCATGGAAGTGGCTAGGTCTATGATGTTCCACAACAATGTTCATAAAAGATTCTGGAGTGATGCAGTAGCCTCGGCATGTTATCTTATCAACCGAACACAAACAAAAGTTCTCAATGACAAAACGCCATTTGAGGTACTAACAAGATCCAAACCGACTATTGATCACTTAAGAGTCTTTGGGTGTGTGTGTTTTGTCTTTATACCAGGGGAACAAAGGACCAAGTTAGAGGCAAAAAGCATCAAGAGAATGTTTATAGGCTACTCAATTAATCATAAAGGGTATTAATGCTACATCACGGAAACATGGAGGGTGATGGTGTCACGAGATGTTCGGTTTATGGAAGACACCGAGTTCTACGAGAAACAAGAGTGGTCAACCATCCAAGACATAGCCCATAATGATATGGATAGAGCCAAGTGTCGCCAACAACTTCTTGAAAAACTCGGAATCGGACCCCGCGGGGAGCGCGCGCCCCACAGGGAAGACACGCCCAGCAGACACGACGCACCCCGCAGCGGGAGTGCTCCCTTGGTCAAGGCAGTTACCTCGCCCCGACTGGAAGACGTATAAGGTCCGCACACCACGTCCGAAATCACATCCGATGCACCCTATGCGCCGAATGACGCGTTCCGACTGGACGATGCGCCCCACCTGGACCTAGCGCTCCGAACAGAGGACACACCCAGTCCAGTGCCTCCACCCAAGCCACATACCATGCCCCGACTGGAGCCGAAGGACACATCCGGTATGGCACCTCAGGGCGCGACCCAAACAGTCCCACTAGGCGCAGCTTCCCCGACGACGACCAATGATGATGTTTCCAGCGGATATTCCAGCGACTTGTCCGGTATTGGTTCGGGACTCCACCACATTGAGGAACACCAAACACCTCCAGCTGGTCCTAGATGAAGCACTCAGATTCGTACACCTTCCCTCCATCTCAATTCCAAACCATACTTCAACAACAATGCCGAAGGTCACCCACAACATGTCATGTGTAACCTTCCCACACTTCCAAACGACCATCAAGCTTTCTTATCTAAGATCACGACTGACTTTGTACCCCGCACCTATGAAGAGGCCAAAGCACACAAGGTATGGCGAGACTCGGTCCAAAACGAGCATGATGCAATGGTTCGCAATCACACTTGGGATGAATCCAAACTTCCCCTTGGCAAGAAGGCGGTCTCATCAAGATGGATCCTTACTATAAAGTACCATAGTGATGGCTACATTGATCGACACAACCCACGTCTAGTTGCTCGCGGATTCTCTCAAATATACGGCATGGATTATCATGACACATTTGCTCTGGTAGCAAAACTTCATACGGTATGTGTTGTGTTATCTCTTGCAACTAACTTTAATTGGTCTTTGTGGAAAATGGATGTCAAGAATGCCTTTCTACAAGGAGAGCTTGACGATGAGGTCTACATGCATCCTCCTCCCAGTTTGGAACATATTGTTCGACCCGGTAATGTTTTGCGTCTCCGAAAGGCTATCTATGGCCTCAAGCAATCACCTAGGGCTTGATACCACAAAATAAGCCACACATTACGTGACCGTGGCTTTCAAAGGTCCGAGGCCGATCATACACTCTTCACACAAAAAGGAACGGATGGAATTGTGGTTGTTCTTGTGTATGTGGATGATCTTATCATCACCGGGAACAACATCACCGATATTAGAGGTATTAAATCTCATCTCCATTCTGTTTTTGATATTAAGGACTTATAAGAAATGAAATATTTCCTTGGGATTGAGATATGCCACTCTTCGGATGGTCTTTACCTATCACAACGGAAATATACACTTGATCTTTTGAATGAGTGTGATATAGGTTCACGGAAAGCTTCCACTCCTCTTGAAGATGCCTACCAAGCAACATGCAAGGGGGAGAAAGATGAGGAGTTTTTCGAAGATATACACAAATATCGGACAATGGTTGGAAAGCTTATCTATCTCACCATTACAAGACCGGATATATGCTTTGCGGTCAACCAAATAAGTCAACACATGCAAGCACCAAGACAACGACATTGGGCTATGGTTGATCAAATTCTCTGATACCTCAAAGGCACATCCGATTACGATATTTGGATGGGAAGGAATGAGGATACAAAACTCGTAGGATATTGTGATGCGGTTTGGACCGGAGACAAACAAGATCGAAAATCTACCACCAGGTATTGCAGTTCCTTGGAGGCAATGTAGTAACTTGGAAGAGCAACATATTTGGGAGTGGAGTCATGTTCAAGTGCGAAAGCCGAATATAGAGCAATGAGGAAAGTCACGGATGAACTCATATGGTTAAAAGCTTTGCTTAAGGATTTGGGAGTGGAGTCACAAGACCCAATCACGATGCATTGTGATAACCAAGCCGCCATCCACATTGCATCAAATCCGGTATTTCATGAGAGAACTAATCACATCGAAGTTGATTTTCACAAGATTAGGGAGAAGATTGAACAAGGTGTGATCTTACCTTGTTACATAAGAAGCTCGGACCAACTAGCCGACATATTCACTAAGGCCGCAAGCACAAAGGTATGTGAGTTTATATGCTCAAAACTTGAATTGGTTGCAATAACCAAACCGTGACTATGAACCATACTCTTTTTCCCTCTATTGGTTTTATCCCATGAGGTTTTTCCAATGAGGTTTTTAATGAGATGGGGAGTTACAACTTTCAAGCTTACTCCTAATGACTCTCATTATGGAATTAAGCTTGAGGGAGAGTATTAAACTAATATGAATCTTCAAAGATTTGACAAAGAAGTAAAGGTGACTTGTGGAAGAAACCAAAGGCTGGAAGCTTCAAGAATGTCACATGTCTCTTAAGACAAATGAGGAAAGAGCTGTTGGAGTCATTGAAAGGAGCCGTTGGACACCAAAGAGGAAGGAAGACACAACTCCTTTCACTAAAGCCTCATTCAATTTTTAGCTAAGTCTATTTTTGGGTCTTACAAAGACAATGTGTATTGCATATAGTTTCTTTACATATATGACTTAGAAGTGTGTATATATAGGAGTATAATGTGTATGAAAATAATTAAGCAAAGAGTAAGAATACTCTTCTTCACATTCTTCATTCTCTCTTCTCTCATTCTCGATTTCCTTCTCTTCAATCTCCTAATATTCTTCATCAATTTCCTATAATCTCTACAATCTCTTTGTTCAAAATCTCACACTCGGCGGCGCGTGGTCGAGACTCGCCTCTCGCGGTACGATTGCATCGTTTCGTGACGTTACCGTTTTATGCATCGTATAGCGTTTGCAGGTGCGTTTTGGCGCCGTTGTTGATCGTTAAGATGACGTGGTTTTACGTCAGTGGTGGAGCTGATGACGTCATACCTAAATGGGTTTGGCTTTCGTGGACCGTTGTGATTGTCGTTGCCGTTACCGTTAGTATCCTTTGGATTTGGAATTTATGGGTACTTTTCTTACAAGAAAGATATTCCAAATTTAACAAAAAAGTTAAATAAACATAATTTAAATTTTGGATATTTCGAGATTTGTTTACTAATTTTTTTTAATCAATATTAAGTTATAACTGACCAATTCAGTAGTCAAATTCGTACTCGTTCCTTAGTTGTGCAAATATGCATGTCTTTAATGTACTTACCACCTGCCCTTATACTAAAAGCCATCTTCCCTTACTAATTTAGTGTGTAAAATAATATCTTCAAATCAAATCATATCTGTTGACTTTGTTATAATTATTTTGTTTTGACATTTAGGTTCTAGATCAATTTTTTTATTCGTTTAGTTGAATTCATATAAGGTATTTTTAATGTTGAAAAAATGAATATATATAAACCATAAAATTAGCAGAACTTTTTTCTGGTGACTAAATGATACTATAACTTATACATTACAATTCGATTTTGCCTACTACAACAAAATTTAGAGATGAGTTTGAATTATAGTTAAATGGCGTGGATCTATTTTTTTTGAAAGAAAGAAAATCATAAACGAGAATTGATTAGTTTTGGTTTTGTTTGAAATATTTCGTTTGAACAGGTTTACATCAATTTTCATAACGTACACATGCAAGTCTAAGGAAAATATATGCAAATCAATTTTATCTTGGTGTTTGAATTTGTCAATTTATTTGTTTAATTTTCTGAAAAGTTTTTTTTTATAAATCTATATAATTAGTTAAGAAAAATGCCAAATAGTTTGAACTGCGGGTGGCTCAAGATTAGACAAAATCAATTATGATTAAAACAATATTAACCACAATTGTTTTTTCATCTGTCTACACACTAAATTAAATAGCTACATGACGACCAATCAATCGGTTTAGTGACTACTCGATTTCTGAAAAACCAAAAACAAAAAAATATCATTTATTCAAATCAAAACATGGTAGAGAAAAAGAAACTTTGACTTGGACAAAACTTGAAGCCCTATAAAATGGTAATGACAAATTGGTTAACATATTTAACCGAATTATTAATATTCAAATGTCTAATTTAAATAGTTGATGAGGTCAAAGAATGATGCCAACTCTTTTTCTCTTGATTATAATTATTTTTAAACATGTTTGATATGTTCTTAATTTTTTTTAAATTTGTATAAACTCATTCATGAATGTATTTTAGATGGTAAATATTTATCAAAATGACGTCCTTAGATTTGGATATGGTGTTTTTATTTCCCCCCATATATCTTAACAGATTTAAATTGGGCCTCAATCAATACGAATGGGCTATTTAAAAGCCCATATGTTACAATTGTCGGCAACATATTGGCCATAAAAGGAAAACAAGAAAAACCTCTTCTCCAAGTTCGAAATTAATTCATAAACCCTAACAAACCCCTAAATCTCTCTTTTCTCATTTTCTGTAGCAGCAAGAAAATGGGAAGTCAACAAGCAGCAGTTTCGTTCCTGACGAATTTGGCTAAGGTGGCGTTCGGTTTAGGAACGGCGGCAACTGCTTTGAACGCGTCGCTTTACACGGTCGATGGTGGTGAGAGAGCTGTGTTGTTCGATCGGTTCAGGGGAGTGATGGATCAGACGGTCGGCGAAGGGACTCATTTCTTGATCCCATGGCTTCAGAAGCCTTTTATCTACGATATTCGTACACAACCTCACACTTTTTCCTCCAAATCTGGTACTAAGGATCTTCAGATGGTTAATCTCACCCTTCGTGTTCTCTTTCGCCCCGAGGTATGATTTGTGTTTGATTGTCGATAATGTGGTTGATTTCGTGGAGATTATTTTCGAATGATTTCAATTGTATATAAGATATAGTGTTTACGATCATCTGTATGCGTAATTTGCTTTCTTCGATTAATGTTACTTTTATTTAGAAGCTTTATTGTAACGAACTAAAATCATTTCGTATGCAAGTGGTGGAATGGTTTTGAGCTTTGTTCATTTGGAATTTTTGAGGAATTTACTGTCCCAGAGATGTAATAGTATTCGACTGGCACTGTGTTTAACTTTGTGGGAATTGCTTGATAGGATTTTGGTTGTACACATGATCCAAGGCTTTCTTCAATGATTGTTACTCTTTATGTAGAAGCTTTTGGTGAAGAATCATATTGAATATCAAGGTCGTGGAAAGCCTTTCGTGTGTATATATCTATGCCCACCTCATTCAATTTGATATTTTGAGTTATGGTCATTGTGAAGGTTTCGCGTCTCCCAACCATTTTCCAAACATTGGGTCTAGAATATGATGAGAAGGTTCTTCCCTCGATTGGAAATGAGGTTTTGAAAGCTGTGGTTGCTAATTTCAATGCTGATCAGCTCCTAACTGAGCGTCCACAAGTATCAGCACTTGTCCGTGATTCACTTATCAAGCGTGCCAGAGACTTCAACATTGAGCTCGAAGACGTAGCAATTACTCACTTATCATATGGTGCAGAGTTCTCAAGGGCAGTCGAGGCCAAGCAAGTGGCTCAGCAGGAGGCAGAAAGATCGAGGTTTGTGGTGATGAAGGCTGACCAAGAGAGGAGAGCCGCAGTTATTAGAGCTGAAGGTGAGAGTGAAGCAGCTCAGTTGATATCCGATGCAACAGCTAAAGCAGGAATGGGGCTAATCGAGCTTAGGAGAATTGAGGCTTCAAGGGAGATTGCAGCTACATTGGCTAGGTCTCCAAACGTGGCTTACTTACCTGGTGGACAAAGCATGCTCTTCTCGATGAACCCTGGTCGTTGAGCTAGCATAGGTATGCTCTTTCAACTATTTACTTCTCTAAAATACAGAAAGCAAAGAGATTTTGTACTGGAGTCCCTACGGAGTTTAGAGTCGAACGAACTGCAATCAGTATTTCGGTTTTTGTGGGAGATTTATATCGAACTAGAACCAGATATGGTCTTTGGATGAGAAAAAAGTTTAGTTTTTGTAGAATTGAATATATTATTGGTATAATGTGTAATGAGTTTCAGTTTTTTCTTTAACTCAGAGTGGGTCATGGTTTGATATTAACCGTTTATCATCTAGTTTCATTGCAGGATATTTCTAAGTACCTTCTTTGTATTTGTAGGCTGCAGAAAGGAATCTATGTGCAAGAAAAAACACAATTCAGATGTGAATTTGATTAACGGAATGGACTTTTGTTTCTGATGATCAATGTGAAATGAGAAATAGTAGTTCCTATAGAGCCTTCGTTAATTTTCTGTTCGGAAGATGGTAAAGTTTTAAGACAAAATACCCCCTTTCGATAGGTTTTGTTTGACTTTTTACAAAGCATTTGCTTCCGCTGTGATAAAGCCAATATGGGTAACTCCTATAGCAACCTTCCACCAAGACCTCTTATCTATAAGCACTTGTCTTTTATTCATCTTATTGCCCTTATTCCAATCTCATCGTGAATTGAATCTTCTATAACTTCTCTTGGTAATATAAATTGAATTCATCAGTATATGTATATTTTCCCAATAGTTTCATCTAATAGTGAATATAATTTGATCGACTAAAACATAATAAAACAGGAAGTGTTTTTGGTCAAATGGTTGTCACATATGCCATTTGGGTTTTGAGAAGTCTTTGAGTAAAAGATTCAATCGTTAACAAAAAAAAAGAAAAAGTAACCAATCGTTGGATAGATATATCTCTCATGACTTGTTCAACATACGGTGGAGTCAACATCAACAATGTAATACATTTTCGACGAAACTCATTAATCATATAGATGATCTTTCAACTCCCCTCAAAAAATATCATGCAGTATTTGTCGTCAATGAAGTCAACGTTCAATGTAAATATATGTTGGAGTCTATTTTGTCATTCAATCCTCTCTCCATCAAACACTAATGGATTCTTATCTCTTCCTTAGCATTGTTGTTGCTACAATAAGTTTCCTCTTGTGTTATGGAAAAATCATATTCCACCAAGACAACAAAGATACTTCTTCTTCTTCGTTGAATAATGTATATCCTCCATCTTCTTTGTCTCGCAACTGGATCCATGATGTTTTCCCGAGCTTTCGTGGGGAAGATGTCCGCAGAGACTTTTTAAGTCACATTCAAAAAGGTTTTGAAAGAAAAGGAATCAAACAATTCATTGACCAGGAGATCGAAAGAGGAGAATCCATCTCTTCTAAACTTATAAAAGCCATTAGAGGATCTAAAATCGCGGTCGTCTTAATCTCAAGGAACTACGCATCTTCAAGATGGTGTCTTGATGAATTGGTGGAAATTATGAAGTGCAGGATAGAATTTGGTCAAATAGTTATAGCAGTTTTTTATAAAGTGGATCCATCTGATGTACGTAAACAAACCGGAGAATTTGGGAAGGTTCTCAAGAAAACTTGTGCCGGTAAAACAAAAGATGAGATTAAAAGATGGAGATTAGCTTTGACAGAAGTGGCTACAATTGCTGGATACGATTCAAGCACCTGGTTAGTCTTCTTATGTTAAAATAAATTTAATTCAGATTTTGCTCATTACTATGTTTAAACTGTTAGGTCTTGACCAATTAATTTCTTGTGAATTGGTTATGAGTCAATGGCTTGTGATTCCTAATATCGTATCCAAGTTAATTAAGTAAGCTCAAACAAGTCTATTTAACCGAGCCAAAAAAGGGTCAAATTTGTCTAGTACCACTATGCCAAATTTTTGTTAATGATTTGCCCGAAACGTAGTGGTTTGGTAGATCATAGATGGATGAGTACTTATTTCTTGAGGCATATGTTTGAAGAAGCTCGCGTTCGATTTCCTCTCGCACTTGTAGCATTGTTATTTTATACTTGTTTGAATGATACGAGCTCTCTATTAGTATAGATGTTTCACATGCCATGTAAATGTCTGACGAAGTTTCACATCGGTGAGAATTTTCCTATATTACCTCCGTACCAAAAAAAGAAAAAGACATTATGCCAATATTCTTATGAATGATATGTATCAATGATTTATCCGGAGCCATTGTTTTTTCTGCACGTCAATGTGATTTTTTTTTGTCTCTTTGCATGACAAGTTTACTGATTTATGCATTGATTTAGGGATAATGAAGCAGCCATGATTGAAAATATTGCCACTGATGTTTCCAAGAAACTAACTCTTTCCATGAGATCTATTGATTTCAAGGACTTAGTGGGAATGAGAGCACACATGGAAAATATGAGTCAATTGTTATCCCTAGACTTGGATGAAGTGAGGATGATTGGGATTTGGGGTCTTCCTGGAATTGGTAAGAGCACAATTACCAGATTTCTGTTTGACAAACTCGCTCATAGATTCCAAATGAGTTCATATATCGCGGATATTAAAGAGCTTTATGCAAGACCAAATGCTAAGTTTATATCTCTAGTAACATACCAAAATGATGGTGAAGTTTTAAACCTAGAAGTTGAACGAGAGAGGTTGAAACATAAGAAAGTGCTTGTCGTTATTGATAATGTTAATGAGTTTGTAAACTTAGATGAAATAGTGGAAGAATCTCACTGGTTTGGTCCTGGAAGTCGGATTATACTTGCGGTCCAAGATAGAAAACTTTTGAAAGAACATAGGATCGATTATAATTATAGAGTGTCTTTGCCATCGAATCATGAAGCTTTGCAGATATTTTGTTTGAATGCTTTTGGTCAAACGTATCCTAAAGATGGTTTTGAGGATCTTGTAAGGAAAGTTGTGAGTATTTCTGGTAACCTTCCTTTGAGACTAAAGATTATGGGCTCTTACTTCCGAGGAATGACGAAGCAGGAGTGGATTGATAACATTCACTGAACAAAAACTATGTAACTAAATTATCTACTTTAATGTTTTAGTTTCGTGAAAGTAGTTGGAAGAAATATGATGTATTATTTGGGTCAAGTGATTAAATGTTTCTTCCACCTGAGTTTTATTCCATGCAGGTGAGAGATAGAGTTTGATCTAAATGTCGAATTGATGACAAAACCAACTTGGTGATATAAACATTTAGTCACTTGGTGTCTTAATGAAGTGTAGGAAAGAGTTTGGTCAAATAGTGATTACAATTTTCTACAAAATGTATCCAACTACCGGAGAGTTTCGGAAGGTTTTCACTTTTCAGTAAAACTTGTGTTAGTAAAACAAAGGAGGAGATTAGGTTTGGCTGTATTAGCCTCACTTGCTGGTTACGAATCATGCAAATGGTTAGTCACTTTTTTTTTTCTTTTTTCCATAACCTCTTTCAAATAATTCATTAATTTTGGGAATATGAAATACAAGTATGTTGGTTTGGTCACTCACTCTCAGTCTTAAGCTGTATGGACCTTGCAGTTGTTCGGATCCATTAAACAGTAAGAAAAAGGGACGGACCCTGAAATGGGCACTTTTTCATTTAAGCCCACATGCGCTAGAGTAAGAGAGCCTATCGGCTTCTGTTATTTCTGTTAGATTGTATCTAGATTTTATATAGTCCAAATTCATCTTCAAGCTCGAGTGAGTTTCTTATCCATTGTAACCTGTAAACCAAAAGAGAGTGTAAGTGAATTCCATGATATCATTCCTAAAGAGAGAGGTACCCTAGTTATAGGGAAACCCTATAAACATTTTGTCTTGAGTTTTACTTTGGTTTCGACGATTAAACGAGAGATAGTGATCGAGAGAGATTACCTTCATGAATGTTCCCATCTTGTTCTTGCACTGTCCTTCAGATGTTAATCCACAATAGACCTTCAATTTTGGTCTCTGATTTGGCTACAAGTGGTATCAGAGCGTAGTAAGGAGCCTATAAAGATCCAGAATCAACAAAATTGAATGAAAAAGTTAATCATAGAAAGAGTTCTAACCCGAGAAGAAGTCTTGCAAATCACAAGTTCTTGATGGAGGTATCAAATCTCTTAACTCCCAGCAGAAGCGTGAAGTATTCCTGAAAAGAAACCAATCAGATTCGAGATCAGAATCAGAAGCTTCAATCGGATAAGTTTCTTTATCTCTCTCCGTTAAAATTCTTTCACATAGGACTATGTTTGAGTGTTGTTAGTTTCAAGATACATCAAGTCTACAATTAATAATTCTGCAGGTTATCTTCTAAGACACTCATAAGAAACTAAGCATGGAGGAAACACACGACAAATTTGAAGTAGAGAAGTTTGATGGAAAAGGAGACTTTGGTCTTAATGTTGGGTCAATTTGACATTTGAATTTGCTGGAAGTTTTGGAAGAAGATACGAATGAGATCCAAACTGTTGAGTAGACAACAAAATCAGGGAAGGTGATCAAGGAGGGGGTAGAAGTTGGAAAGAAAGACCCTAAGTGGAATTCTAAGGACATAAGGGCTAAGAGTTTGCTCGGTTAGTGCCTTAGACCACCATTATTGGTGATATCTTAGATATTTATTAGAGATTTATAATATTAAACAAATAGAAATTTTTTAAGAAACCTTGTGATGTGTTGTCACATTTTTATTAATCTAATCTTTATTTAAATATTAAAATTTAATTGTGTACAAATTTTTGATTAATATATTATTATAATAATGGTAAGATACTCATTAATATGAGACTATCAATAATGGTGCTCTTACTAATGTAGTACTTATGAAGATAATGCATGAAAAGACTACATATGGTCAATGGAAAGCATTGGAAAGAGATTATCAAATGGAAGATGATAAGTCAAATGAAGAAAATCTTAACAGATTCCTTAAACTAGTGGCAGATCTCTCTGTTGAGGTAAACATAGAGGATGAAGATCATGTTATAGCTTTACTCACAAGTCTGCCACCATTGTATGATCCTTTGGTTCTTACACTTAATTTAGCACATCTAGAGATTACTAACTATGGATATGGATGATGTCATTACTGGAGCGTATGGTATGGAATCAAACCTCAGACAAAGAGGTTTATTGGATAAGAAGAAATCTACTTCTGAAGGTCTAACAATTGAGAGTAGAAGAAGAAGATCTAAAAAGAGGAAACAAAGGAAAAGGTAAAGGAAGATCTAGCAACAGGGGTCGTTCTCAATCTAAATCAAAACAATGGAACAATGTCAGAGCTTGTTGGGTTTGTGGAGATGGAAACCATTGCAAGACGGACTGCCCTTAGAAAGGACAAAAGAGGAATCAGAATGGAAATCAGAACTCTGCAAATGTTGCAGTAAATCTTCCAGAGTCATCTGCTTTTACTGTAAGTCTGATTGTTTCATCAGATGAGTGTGTATTAGATTCAGGGTGTACCTTTCATATCACTCCAAGGAAAGAATTCTTAATAGATTTGGTTGAGTTTGAAGGTAACAAGGTATACATGGGAAACAATACCTATAGTATGGTCAAGAGAATGGGAAAGATTGTGATTGGTAACGCGGATAGAACTACAATCACTCTAAAATATGTTAGATACATTCCAGAAATGAGCAGAAAATCTGATCTTCTGTGGTCAACTAGAAGACTCAAGTTGTTATCAGGTACAATTATAAGGTACAATTTTATAAAAGGGAGAAGAAACTGTTATCAAGAGCTTATAGAAGCGGGTTGTACTATCTGCAAGGTTAAGTCAGAAAAGCACTAGTGAATGTGGCAAAGGCAGATGCTGATACAACTAAGAGATGGCATCAGAGACTTGCTCGTATGGGAACAAGATCCATGGAAACCTTGGTAAAAAAAAGATTGTTTAAAGGGTGAAAGATCAAAGATCTAAGTTTCTGTAAAGCTTGTGCACTAGGAAAGTCACACAAACAAAACTTTTAGAAAGCTAAACACACTTTAAAAGGAATCCTTGATTACATTCATTCTGATTTATGGGGTTCACAGAATACGACACCTAGTATTTTAGGAGCTCAATACTCCATTAGTTTCATTGATTACTACTCATAGAAACTATGGATTTATTTTCTAAAAAGGAATAGTGATGTATTTCAAAAACTTTCAGATTGGAAAATTCTAGTTGAGAATCAAACAGAAAAGATGATGAAATGTCTAAGTACAGACAATGAACTTGAATTTTATAGTTCTCAGTTTGATGATCTATGTAGAGTTTCAAGCATTAGAAGGCACATAACTGTTCCATATACTCCACAAAAAATGGAGTATATGAAAGAATGAACATGACTATTATGGAAAAAGTCAGAAGTATGCTGACATAAATTGGTTTAGGTGGAGAGTTTTGGGCAGAAGCAGCAAACACAACAATGTACATCATCAATAGATCTCCATCATCTTAAATTAATTTTGAGATACATGAGGAAATGTGGACTAATTCTAAACCAGTATATGATCACCTAAGGAGCTTTGGTTGCATAGCTTATGTGCATACTATTCAAGAAAAGATTAGTCCAAGCACACTTAAAGGAATTTTCTTGGGTTATGGCCAACTAAAAAAGGGGTACAGAGTTTGGTTAATGGAAGAGGAAATGTTGTTCAACGAGATTGAAACAGAGAAAAAGTCAAGTGATCACCAACCACAGAGGACTAAGAAAGCTCCAAGAAAGAGAGTATCTTTCAAAATATATTTGGAAGAGATTTTGGGTGAAGGGTCTCAGCCTAAAGTCAGTATTGAATCAAGTAGAGAAACAAAGGGCTCAGTTTTAGTGGACAGTTCATATGGTATCAATATAGAACTTGTTAGCTCAGAAAATCAGAGTGATGTGGAAGTTGTTTCAAATACAGAAAATTTTGAAACGTCTAAGGGTGATTAGGAATCAGACCAAAGTGAATATTTGAGCGATTATCTATTGGCCAAAGATATACAGAAAATGAAAGTGAAACCTCCATCAAGGTTTGAAGAAGTAAACCTAGCTGCATATGCTCTAGCAAGTTTAGAAGTGATTGAGTTGGATGAACCTAAATGCTACAAAGAAGATATGGCATGTACAGACAAAAAGAAATGGGGGGGGGGGGGGGGGGGGGGGGGGGGGGAGGGGTGGAGCTTCTTATGAAGAGATTGATTATTTGATAAGGAATCATACTTGTAATTTAGTAGACAAACCTAAAGGTCAGAAACTAATATGATGCAAATGGCTATTCAAGCTAAAGCTAGGAATACCGGGTGTTGAGAAGCCTATGTACAAAACTAGACTCGTTGTTAAAGGCTATGCACAAGTTAAAGGTATTGACTACAATGAAGTTTTTGTTCTTATAGTTAAACATGTATTTATTAGATTAACTAACTACGATATGGAACTTGAGAAAATGAATGTTAAGACGGCTTTCTTACATGGCATTCTTCAAGAAACTATCTACATGGATCAACCTGAAGGTTATGTAGTTAAAGGAAAGGAAGAAAATGTTTGTTTACTAAATAAATCTTTATATGGTCTGAAGCAGTCACCTAGAAAATGGTGATTTTATGATTACTCAAGAGAAAAAAATCAGCTAACTTTAAGTCAAGAGAACTACATTAAGCAGATTCTCAAGGTTTATGGAATGGATAAAAGTAAGTCTGTTCAGACTCCTTTGGGTTCTCATTTAAATTGCAAAGTGTAAATGCAGAAAATGAAGACGAAGAAAGAAGAGGAATGGATAACATACCTTACACAAGTCTTGTGGCAGCCTCATGTATGCCATGGTTGGCTCCAGACTGACTTAGCTTACTCCATTAGATTGGTCAGCTGATTCATGTCAAAATCAGGAAGAACACACTAGTTAGTAGTCAATTGGGGTCTTAAAATATCTAAAAGAAGCATCAAAGGTAAATCTAACATTCACTAAAGGAACATATTTCAATATAAGACGATATTGTGATGCATATTTTGCTTCAGACTTAGATAATAGAACATCAATATCAGGTTATGTATTCAAGGTTGGTGAAAACACAATCAGTTGGAGATCAAGGTTACAGAAAGTCGTAGCTCTTTCAACAACAGAGTCCGAATACATTTCCATGTCTGAAGCTAGCAGAGAAGCAGTCTAGTTGCAAGGTATATGTGCATAGTTGAAACTAAATTAAGGACAATCTACTTAGCAAAGAACAAGATGTGTAGCGAGAGAACTAACATTCAAGTGAAATATAATTACATCGGAGAAGTTAAAAGGACAATCAAGTATCAGTTCTCAAAATCCACACATCGATAAACCCAACTGAGATGTTAACAAAGGTCATACCTGGTGAGAAGTTCAGAGTTTGTTTGCAGACTCTAAACATGAAACAATCTTGAGCTTAAGCTCGAGGCGAGGCTTCGTAGGTGAATCTTGGTAAGCGAAGCTCTCAGACTCCGTTGAATGGAAGCTGTTTCAAGAGAGGGAAAATAAAAGAGTCATTTCAGCTTTAAGTTTGAATTTGGATCGGCGAAAGAAATACGCTCGAATTAGACTCAAGAACGCTTTGATAGAGATTTAGGGAAGAACAAAGGTTACTTACGGTTCAATTTTGTTGGCCTAAGTTGAAGGTGGAGATATGTCTTCATCGGAGATTCAGGAAAATAATTCACAGACAATAGAGAGTGTTTGGTGGCTACAGTTTCTCTTTCGGACAAGATTAAACAATAAAGGTGGAGATTTGTTGGTTTTGTCACTCACTCTCAGTCTTAACTGTATGGGTCTTGCAATTGTTTAGATCCATTAAGTAGTAAGGAGAATGGATGAATCCTGAAATGTGCCTTTTTCATTCAATCCTACACGCATGAGAATAAGAGAGCCTATCGACTTCTATTAATTTTGTTAGATTGTATCTAGAATGTATATAGTCCAGATTCATCTTCAAGCTCGAGTGTGAGCTTCTTCTCCATCGTAACCTCAGAGTGTTAGTGAATTTCATGAGATTATTCCTGAAGAGGGATGTACCCTAATTATAAGGGAACTCTATAAAATTTGTGTCTTGAGTTTTACTTTGGTTTCGGCAATTAAAAGAGAGATGGTGATCGAGAGAGATAACCTTCATGAGTGTTTCTATCTTGTTCTTGAGTTGTTCTTCAGCTGTTAATTTGCAACAAACCTTTATATTTGGTCTTTGATTCAGCTACAAGAATAGTAAGTGATTTTGGTCAAATGGTTAAATGTCTATTTTTGAAGGTTTCATTAGAGTTCAATTCCGATGTAGCCATGCATGTTATAGTTTAGAATTTAGGATATTTGAGTTATATATTGAGATTTGTTTATCTAGTTGTTAAAAAAATATAAAAATTGTTATTTATTTATTTAAATAGCATGTAATGAAAAAATCAAATTGCTTGTAATTTATTTATTTGAATAACATGTTTAGATAATCTAGTTAATGATTAAGGCACTAGAGATTTATTATTTTTCCAACTCAGGTGGAAAACTAAAAGAGTTTGAAGGAGTAAACTTTGGCTTATTGGCAAAACCTTGTCGATCCCACAATTTTAAAAGAAAAAAAATATACACTACAAGAGAACATTAGTTTAAGGACCAATTTTTACAACGTTTTTGGGACGTAAAATTGGGAGGTATTTGTAACTCCCTTACGACGTTTTGAGATTTTGTCGTAAAAGAGTTGTAAAAAGACAACGAAAATTTTCGTTGTAAACAAGTCGGTATTTTACGACTCCTTAACAACGCTTTCCCTTTGCTAAAACAATTCGTTGTTAATTAGTCCCTAAGTTGCAACTCTTTTACGACCTCTATAATTTACATTGAATTAACATCGAATGTCAAAGTAGGTAAACACGTTTTTCTTACGTAAAAGGTTTAAATAAAATTTAAATTTGGAGTTGTAAAGGTGTTGTTAAATTAAAAATTTCGATGTTAAAACGTCTCTACAAGGATCTCCCTGAAGAAGATGTTGACGATGAGGAGCGTGACGAGTTTGCAGAAAGTGATAATCCAAGTAGTGGAAATTGTAGTAACGGTGAAGAATCTGATTGATACTACGGTTTATAATGTAAGAACAATGTACCGCTGCAGGATTTTAATGTAATTTACGTTATGTCAATCTTTTATAAATCATGTAAATTCATAAATCAATCAAAGTTTAATCAAACTAAGTTTTACAAATCAATCAAAATTTTATCAATCTAAATTTTATAAATCAATCTAACATTCCGCAAAACACTTAGGGAAAAACACTTAGAAAAAAATCAATTTCATGAAAACGTCGTAAAATCGTTGGGAACTAAAAACATCGTAAAGACGTTGTTAGTTGCCAACGTCTTTACGACGTTTTTAGTTCCCAACGATTTTACGACGTTTCGTGCAACACATGAATAATTTATATCATTTGCAATATTTATATAATTATAAGATTTATATGATTTATAATATTATATATCATATTGCAATATGGTTTATATGGTTGATATGATTTATATGATTGCAATATTTATATAACTACAATATTTATAGATTGTTCATACTTGATATATTATCAATTACAGTGTTTATACATATTAATCAATAGAGTCAATCAGATTATTCACCATTACTATCTTTCACCTACTCAGATCATCACTTTCATCAAATTGGTCACGATCCTTATCATAAACTAGATGGTAAAATAGATGGTAAATTCACACTAGCTCTGCACCTTGATCGGGTTCAAATTAATCCTACAAATTCTACTTCAATAATTTCTTGCAAGAACCCATTGGAAACATCAACCGCAAAGACAATTGAGATAAGAGTTAAGGTCATCAAGGTGAGTTTAAAAGTCATAGAAGCTATCAGATACGGAACGGTGATATATTGCCAACAATGAAACAACTTCAGATGGTAAAACTATGGCTTCTGTTTGTACGATCATCTTTTTGCTAAGTGTTAATTAGAATATCTCATATCGGTTAAGTTTGTAAAAAATATATAAATACATAAAAATAAATTTGTTGAGATAATTTTTAAATGTAAATTAGAGTCATATAAATATATAATATAAGAGTTCAAATTCAATCCAATTATAGAACACTCGTGAATGTTCAGTATTATAAACTTTATACTTCATATATTAATTCCTAACACTTCATATAGAACACTCGTGATTAGGATAGTGAAACACATAGCAAAAAAAAAAATTTGCACAGAACGTCGTAACGATGTTGGGCCAAGAAAACGTCGTAAAGGCGTTGGCACTTAACAACGTCTTTACGACGTTTTTTATCTCCAACGTCTCTACGACGTTTTGTATTGTACCGTTATGGTACATTGAATCCACCTTTCCCAACCTCATTACATCGCTTACATTATAAATTCGACCCTAACTTTACAACTCTTTTACGACGTAACATGAATTCCCAACTCTTTTACAACTCCACGTATTCCTTATAAATATATCACCAATTTTGCAACATCATTCCATCATTCTCCATTCCACAATCTCTCTCTAAGGTATTCCTCTCTCCCTTCTCTCTACAATTTTTTTTGTGTGGCAAATATATGATTTAGAACATATATATATATATATAGGTTGTTTAGAAATTATGTAGTAGATACGGAATTTAGAATTTAGGGTTTATATATTATTTAGTAGTATACGATCCAATGTCTAATACGGAACATTCTTTTGTAGGTACTACAAATTATGGCACCCCGTAAGCATACACGCCGTGTACATTACAGTGGCATGCTGCACGACACCACATCGTCTTCTACTTCCTCGGCTGTGCCAGAGACACAGTCCTAGTTCCATCATCAAAGGCATACCCCGCCGCATACTTCCTCGACACCAGAAGTGGCCGTAGAGATCGATTTGAACGAGCAAGTGGTTGAAGATCAGGACGACCGTAGTTCGGACATGTTCGACGAATTACTCCGTTAAATATTTTGTAATTTATAATTAAAATTTGTAAAAAAAATTTAATTTTATATTTTAATTTTATGTAATAATTTTATTTTATTCATTTCATAATTTTATTTAATTACAAATATTTAATTTAATAATTTTAATTTCAAAAAAAACATATCATAGTCCCTAAATCATTGTAAAATTTTCGTCCTTAAGTCGTTGTAAACAGTTTCGTCTTTAAATAGTTGTAACATTTTCGTCTTTAGTTGGTTGTAACTTTTCGTCTTTAGTTGGTTTTAAATAATTTCGACTTTAATACGTTGTAACACATTTTGACCCTAATTAGTTGTAAACCATACGTTGTAAGTTATTTGTAAATTTAGCAAGTAACTTACAACGTTTAATTTGCCATCGAGTTTACAACGCCCTCTTCATTTTACGACGTTTTTACAACGTCTATTTTACGACGTTTTAACAAAAAAAATAAGGCGTTGTTAATTTTTACGACGTTTTTACAACGTTTTTTGGCTTACGACGTGCAAGAAACGACGAACCACGTGGTGTCCCTAATACGTCGTAAAGTCCCTTTACAACGCATTAGGGACGAAATATGGAGTTGTAAAAGATGTGTTCTCTTGTATTGATACTATCACAATAAACTCTATAGATCCATATAATAGGCTGATATGTGTTATGATTTAAGAAAAATATTCTTACTAATCTTCTTAACGTGTAGATTAATTCTTAATAGGCTGATAGTTTGTCTAGATTTTAAACAATGTTAGGCCACAGAAAAGTATAGTCAATGTTAAGAGTATATAATTTTATGAAGCATCATGCGAGCATTCATTCTTTCGTTTATTAGGGATGATGAAGCAGCCATGGTCGAACTATTGCCACCTATGTTTCGATAAAGCTAACTCGTTTGAAGAGAACATCAATTAATTACAAATACTTTGTGGGAATGAGAGCTCCTAAGGAAAACATAAGTCCATTGTTATTTCTATATTTCTACATTTGAATGCAGTGAGGATGATAGGGCTTGTGAGTCATCATAGAATTGGTAAGAGCACATATAGCAAAGCTCTATTTGACCAGCTCTCACAAGAATTCGAAGGCAGTGTCTAATCGAGGATATCAAAGAGCTTTATATAAAACCAACTTGTTCTGTTCCAACGCATCAAAATGATGATGGAATTGTTAATCTAGCATTCTAACGAGAGAGGTTGAGAGGCAAGAAAGTGCTTGTGGTTGTTGATAATGTTGATAGGTGGAGAGAACTAGATGATATAGTGAAAGAAATTCATTGGTTTGGTCCTTGAAGTCGGGTTATCGTGGCTCTCGAAGATAGAAAGCTTTTGAAGGAAGGCAGTAGGATCGAGCATGCATCCCAATTGTCCCAACCATCAGATTCTGAGGCGTTAAGAATCTTTTGTATGTTTCCTTTTATTTATCAAATAAAATAAAGAAGCAAAAAGGATTGTGTGTGATGCAAGAAAATGTCAAGCCGCGAATCATCGGGTCGCAAGCTTCTCGGTATCGAGGCGCGGGACGTCACAAATGTGAGGCGCAACGAGTAGACCGAAAGGACACAGAGTGCCATTCGTAAAGTACCCGAGAAGATTGATCAGGGCACAGGCGACCTGACCAGTGACTCGGTCAGGACGGGTTCTCCCCGAGCGCCCCAACAAAAGACGTTCTCTCGGGACTCGAAGCATGAAAGCGACTCCTTGAGCTTGTGAGTTTGACCATTGTGGGCCCTTGGTGAAGTCATGGAGCCGTTGGAGAGAAGATGAGTCTTGAGCGGGACCACCGGGTCGCTCTCAACCCGGGACCACTTCCTCGGGATCACCTTCCCGAGACCACTCGTGACCAAACCTCTCTCTCTTCCCAAACGGCTAGAAACGGCTAGGGGACTTATTCTTCCTCTTATGCTTTCCTATAAAACCTTGTAGATTGAACTCATTTATGTTATGATTCTTGAATAAATGAAAATCTCATTTCTCCTTATTCTTCTTCTTCTCAACCTTTGTGTCATGAATTCTTGATATATTATTCTCAAATTCTTACATGGTATCAGAACAACAAAGATCTTAATTCTATCTCAAATATGGTTCTCAAAATCTCTATTCTTTTCTCGAGTCTCTTTCTACCAAAATCGCTGAAACCGACATGGATTCCAACAAAGGAGCTTCCATACCGGTAACTCTCAAAGGGCCGAACTACATGCTATGGTCAAGAACTGCAAGGATGATTTTGTGCATCCGTGGACTGCAGAATTATGTTGAGCCTCCCAAAGAGAAAACCCCAAATGCAGCCGACAAAGGAAAAGGAAAGGAAGGCTCCTCCGATGTGGTGGTAGCCAACAATGACAAATGGTTCCAAGAAGACCAAACGGTGATGGCTATCACAACTGCCTCACTAGATCCTCATCTTCTTGAATCTTATCTATTTTATGAAACCGCAAAATAACTATGAGATACTCTCAAGAGGGTCTATGCAAATGTCTCCAATCTCACTAAGGTCTTTGAAGTCAAGAGAGCTCTTAACACCCTAAGGCAAGAAGATATGGGGTTTTAAGACTACTTTGGGAAACTAAGGGTTCTTTGGGCGGAACTTGAGATGCTAATGCCGAATACTATGGATCCTCTTGCTCAAAATGAAAGGCGTGAACAAGATAAAGTATTTGGTCTACCTGGAAGTTTGAATACTTGCTACAATGATCTTGTCAAATCCATCATAAGGGAGAAGAAGCTTCCAATAGTAGATGAGGTATGTTCTCAAGTGCATAGAGAGCAAGAAAATATCGGCCTCATTAGTGACAAGAAGGAATTCGTCATCGCCCATAAGATGACTTTCAAAAATAAAGACAAAAGGAGTATGGTGTGTGAGCATTGCAAGAAGAAAGGACACACAAAAGATAAATTTTGGATTCTCAATCCTCACTTGAAGCCAAACAAATGGAAGGAGCAAAAGGAAAATATGGCCTAAGAAGGATTGGAAGAGGAACCAGCGGAAATGTCAAAACCGGGAGGGGCAACGGCAATGAGTGTTAAGTCTCACGGAGCAGTTGTGAGGAGGTCGGACCTTGATGAAATTATCAAAGCCATTGTCAACCTAAAGGATTCCGGTATCTCTAATTTTTCTCAAACTCCCTCAAATTCCCTAATAATTAATTCCGGTGCATCTCATCACATGATAAGTAATCCTAGGTTGATTAAGAATGTGAAACCAACCATAGGAAATGTTATTGTAGCTAGTGGTGAGAAAGTACCAATCAAAGGAATATGAGAGTTGGAACTTTTTGATAAGAGTACAAAAGCGTTTTACATGCCGAAATTCACCTCTAACCTTCTTTCGGTTAAGAAAACCACATCCGACTTAAATTGCGATGCTATATTTGGTCCTAATTATGTACAATTTCAGGATATTTAGAGTGAAAAACACTTGAAGGAAGAAAGACCAAAGATGAGTTATATGTCCTAGAAGGAAAATCGGTTCCAAATGCTTTACACTATGTTTCCGTTAGCAATTTAGACTATAATGTTGGTTCATGTTTTAATTCGGTTTGACATGCTAGATTGGGTCATCCCCACTCTAGAGATTTAAGTTTAATTTTGCCTATAAACTCTTTTGATTATAGTTCTTGTGAGGAAACTGCAAGGGCCATGATGTACCATATGAAGGTACCTAAGAGATATTGGGGAGATGTTGTTTTGATGGCATGCTACCTCATTAACCGAATTCCTACCAAGATCTTACAAGATGTGTCACCGTATGAGGTAATTAATGGCTCACAACCCTTCATTGAATATTTGAGAATATTTGGATATGTGTGTTTTGTTTTTATTTCAGGAGAACTACATCATAATCTTGATGCCAAGAGCACAAAGTGTATGTTCCTTCATTCAAGTGCTTTGACCCAACAAATCAACACCTATATGTCTCCCGGGATGTGAATTTTTTGGAAGACAAGGGCTATTTTGACAAGACAAATTGGGATGAACTCAAAAACCTCACTGATAACAATATTTTTACTATCAAATAAAGCTACTACTATATTCGATCAAGGTAGTACAGTAAGGTGTCAATCCAAGTGGACAAGCAACTAGCAATCAGAACACAATCAACTCAACCTAATCCAAGCCAATCATCACTAAGGGATAAATTTCAGTGCAAGTTAGGCCTGGTAAAAATAGAGCATAAAAACAGAGCATAAAAACAGAGCATAAAAACAGAGCACAAAAACAGAGCATAAAAACAGAACAAGGATCAAAATAGAGTTTTAGATCAAAAACAGAGCACAAATATAATCACTTAACAAGGGAAGAAAATAGGTTCTTGAGGGAGAGGATCAATGATCAACGCATCACTAGGGGTTCCAGACTTGCTTATCAACCTATTTAGATGACCTCTAGGCAAGTGATCACAATAATCACATTTATTCTCATGCAATGGGACCTCACTTAAACTACAACCAGACGTGATTCTCATCAACGATTAATAGCATAAGAGGCATTAAATCCAGACCTAAAACAGCCTAATAACATCCTAGACAATCAATCTCTTGAGCTATGAAAGGTTTTCTCAACTTAACCTCTTTCAAGCATTTACACAAACACCTTGTGGGTTGGAAACACTAAAAACTCAGATTTCAATTGATCAAAGAGAAATAAGCATTAAACTCACTTAAAATGAAGAGATCTAAGCCTATTCAACTCTAAGCAAGTCTGGAAATCCCTAGATCTACCCTAATCTCACCATTTCCTCAAGAACCCTAATGGATCTACTCAAACTTCATGAACAAAAACATAAACCCAGAATTTGAAATGGTTAACATCAAAAGATAGATCAGAATGAGATGAACAACAATGATTAAAAGCATAAATTAAAATAAACAAAGGATCAACAAGGATCTAAGATTCAAGGGGAGATATTACAAGAAAAAAGTAGAAAAGTCTTTTTGATTAAGAGAAAGGTTAAAACGTGGGGTCTTTTGCTAAATTACATTAAGGGTATTTATACTCCAATCCCCTACGAAAAACTCTAAGAAGTCAACTTTGGAAAAAGTCAACGTTGTTGTGGATGAAAGGCACTCGACCAAGTGGTGGTCGAGCGCCTTGGTCGAGCGTCTCGATTTCATACCAAATCTTCTAGATCATGTTCTGAACTTTGCCTCTTGACCGATTAATTCATCCACGGGTCTTCTTGTAGTCCAGAATTCTCCATAATAAGTTCTTGAAGTACCTAAAATCCACCCGTATGCAATGTATGCAATGCTTGACACCATATACGCATAATAACCTTAAAAGACCCTAAAATGATGATAATACTGTAAATATGAATGCAAAATATGCTAGATGACGCCTCTAAAAAGCGTGAAAATGCAGACACATCACTCACCAACACGACACAAGATCGGAATGAGAGCCTTCGCACACTTCTTCAACACATAGGTGGAATTGATCCAATCCCACAAGCATGGCCCAACCTCGGGATGAAGATAGAACAAATGAAACGCCATCTAATACACTCACTGAGGAAGATGATGACTTTCAACAAGACCATCCTTCAATTTCCTCGGAGGTACCAGACGAGCCGAGCCCACATGAGAATGAGGCAAACCCTCTAAGAAGAAGCACACGTCCGCAGAAGGATCACTCCAATTGGATCAAAACATGTTTTTGTTACAACAACCAAGCCGTGGCACATCCAACTCAAAAGGTTTGTTCTCTTAACCTTGTCCCTCATAATCATAAGGTGTTTCTTGGAAAAGTTGAACTTGGACAGATTCTGAAAAGTTATGAGGAGACTAAAAACCAAAAAGAATGGAGAGATGCAATCATGGATGAATGCAATGCAATGGAAAAGAATCACACTTGGGATGAAGAAGAATTACCACCGGGAAAAAAGGTTGTCACCTCCCGATAGAAATTCACTATCAAATACAGGAGTGATGGGAGTATCGAACTCTACAAATGCCGATTGGTTGCAAGAGGTTTTACCCAAACATATGGACAAGACTACACTCGTACTTTTGCACCCGTTGCGAAATTACACACGGTACGAGTGATTCTTTCCTTGGCTACAAATTTAGATTGGGATCTATAGCAAATGGATGTCAAGAATGCATTCTTGCAAGGAGAACTTGAGGATGAAGTGTACATGCATCCACCTCCCGGTCTCGAAGGAATTGTGAGCCCCGGGAGGGTGTTACGTCTCCGGAAAGCCATATATGGGCTTAAGCAATCCCCTCGGGCTTGGTACCATAAATTAAGCTTCACTCTTCGATATCGTGACTTCCATAAATCGGAATCAGACCATACACTCTTTACATCTAATGGCCTGAAAGGTATGATTGTAATTATTATCTATGTGGATGGCTTGATCATTATCGATAATGAAAAGGACGGTATTTCCTCAACCAAAGACAATCTTAAAAGTGTGTTTGATATTAAATACTTTGGGGAACTAAAGTACTTCCTACGAATCGAAGTATGCCGTTCTTCGGAGGGCCTATTTCTTTCTCAACAGAAGTACACTCTTGATCTTTTTGATGAATCAGGAAATTTAGGGTCTAGAGCTGCCAACACACCTCTTGAAGATGACTACAAGGTCAGTCGAAAGGGGAGCAAAATGACGAACTTTACAAGGATGCACCTCAATATAGGCGGCTTGTGGAAAACTCATCTATGTGACAATCACAAGACCGGACATATGCTATGCGGTGAATCAAGTGAGTCAACATATGCAAAACCCCACAATACATCAATGGAGCATGATGGAAATAATCCTTTGTTACTTAGGTGGAAGTCAAAATCGCGGCATTTGGATGGGAAAGAACAACAACACCGAAATTGTGGGTTATTGTGATGCGGATTGGGCAGGTGAGCAGGTGATCGGAATGATCGGAAATCAACAACGGGGTATTTCACTTTCATTGGAGGTAATTTGGTGACATGGGAAGACTAAGAAACAGAAGATAGTGTCATGCTCTAGTGCCGAGGCCGAGTACCGAGCCATGAGGAAGCTAACAAGTGAGCTCACATGGTTAAAGGCACTACTCAGGGATATTGGCATTGAGGTCATCGAAACCAATCACTATACATTTTGACAACCAAGCTGCAATCTATATTGCATTCAACTCCGTGTTTCATGAGAGGACAAGACACATCGAGATAGATTGCCACAAAGTCCGGGAGAGAATTGAAGAAGGAATAACTCTCATGCTACACCAAGAGTGAAGACCAATTGGCGGATATTTTCACCAAAGCCGCAAGTCTAAAATTTTTTGATCATCTATCCCAAACTAGGACTTGTGGACCTTTTCCAAGATTGATCAAAAGTTCCCTTTCTCGTAAATCACCTACTCTTTTTTCCTTAGAAGAGTTTTGTCCCAAGAGGTTTTCTCTCTAAGGTTTTTAATGAGGTGGGATTTATGAGAAGTCCAAGCTTAACCTCCATAACATTATGGTTAAGCTTGAGGGGGAGTATTGATCAAATAAAATAAAGAAGGAAAAAGGATTGTGTGTGATGCAAGAAAAGGTCAAGCCGCGAGTCATCGGGTCGCAAGCTTCTCGATATCGAGGCGCGGGACGTCTCAATTGTGAGGCGCAACGAGTAGACCGAAAGGACACGGAGTTCCATTCGTAAAGTACCCGAGAAGATTGATCAGGGCGCAAGCGACCTGACCCGTGACTTGGTCAGGACGGGTTCTCCCAGAGTGCCCCGACAAAGACGTTCTCTCGGGACTCGAAGCATGAAAGTGACTCCTGGAGCTTGTGGGGACCAGGGACTTCGCCTTTGACCATTGTGGGCCCTTGGTGAAGTCATGGAACCGTTGGAGAGAAGAGGAGCCTTGAGCGGGACCACCGGGTAACTCTCAACCCAGGACCACTTCCTCGAGATCACCTTTCCGAGACCACTCGGGGACTACACCTCTCTCTCTTCCCAAACGGCTAGAATCAGCTAGGGGCCTTCTTGTTCCTTTTATGCTTTCCTATAGAACCTTGTTGATTGAACTCATTTATGTTATGATTCTTGAATCATTGAAAATCTCATTTCTCCTTATTCTTCTTCTTCTCAACCTTTGTGTCATGAATTCTTGAAATTTATTCTCAAATTCTTACACATTTTGGTTAACAGAGATTGATTTCGAGTATCTGGCAAGAGAAGTTTGTAATGGTGTTTCTAAACTTCCTAAGGGACGAAAGTTTACGGGATCTCGTCTTTGAGGAAAGTTCAAGCAGGAGAGGATTAAAGAGATATCTTGGATATTCTTCAGCCTAATATATGGAGAAGATTAATTGAATGATAATGCAAATAGGTGATATACTCACTTGAAAGTATTTTTACAGAACTCTGATGTATTCTTTGTTTGAATCCTTACTCTCTCTCTTGTACACTATACATAGCCAATAATTCTAATCGTGGTGCTTCTAGTTTCCAGTAAAGCTCTTGTCTTTGCTTTTCTCTTTTGAGCTTTCTCTGACTCTGGCTCCTCTAAAGCAAGATCTTCTCATTGACTTTTGTTAATACCTCACGTGTCAAGGCTCGTGTTTCTGAGGACCAAAGTCATGTATTAGCTTGTGTTTTGACTTCAAATAAACTCTTATAGCTGGTTATACCTTTTCTCAATGCAGACCACACAGCTGAATGCAAAACAGAATGGCTTGATCTCGCAGTCATTTAAGCAACGCCCACACTCGTGGCAACGTTCTATGCAGACTACACAAGCTCTGCAAGATGATTTAAGACAAGGATAATCCTTCAATTGACAGGTTTCTGGACAATCAAATACCAGACTTGGTTTCTCACACCTCGGCATATCTCTAGGTCAGTAACTTGATCATCCTCTATTGAGAATTCTGATCGAAATGATGTATAAAATCTCTGTTTCGATCGATTGGGAGGTATACTCCTCAGCAGACTGTGTCTCCTCTTAGACCGAGCGAGGTGCATGAGTATCCATAAGGTCATTACGAAACCAACAAAAACCAGCTGAAGGACAACGACAAGCTTCATACCTAAAGACAACAACAACAGTGTTGTTTCTGTTAACTCGACAATGCCATTATCAAACAAAACATATCAGCTTCCAAAGAACAATTTGCAAACCTTGAAGATTCTTCACTATGGTCTTAGACTCTGTGGATCAATTGTTGAACCTAGTTGTGTATGGAAAGATTTAAGGTTGGGTCTAGGTTTGTAAATATAGTTAACGTGTTGGGACAATGATCGTTTTAGTAAGATTCAGAGATGTTACTAAGAACACCATTATTTGGAGGTTCTTAGACTATTACAATTGGTGAGGTTCTTAATTTAAGGTTCTAATCTTATAAAATATTATTATTTTTATAAGAATTTATTTTTTCTTTAAACTTTATTTTATTTTAATTAAATGGTTCAATCAAAATCAAACACATAACACATGTCAAGAAACCCAATTAAGAACACCTCTAAAACCTCTCTTTAAGAACCCGTCTCAATTATCTTTCCTACTTTTCTAATTTTTTTATTTTTTTAATATTAAGAAACCTAGTTAAGAGACTCCATTGGAGGTGCTCAGGGGTTTTTATTTAAGAATGTCCAATGATGTGTCATTCATTGATTGTGTCAATTTTTATTATTAATATTAAAATTTATTTATGCATAAATTTTTGATTAAAATATTGTTAAAAAATTAATTTTTTAGAAACCATTGATAATGGTGCTCTAACCACATATTCGATCATTGACACGAGAAGAGTAAACAAATTTGGGTGAACTTCCTACGTTCCTGTAGTAAAATTTGCCATTTGGACATGCTGAATTTCCTGTAATAAAAACATGATGCTATCAATCAATCAAACCCATAAAAGAAATCAGTAATCAGATTATAAAAATCAAGTCTTTAATTCTAAAAGTTGCTAAATTTGAAGAAAATGAGTACCAGGCTCATCGGTGCTATCGACACAATCGCAAAAGTTGTCATTGAGACGGTCTCGATGAAATGAGTTAGAGCCATCTTTGCATTGAATGATATCTGAATTGAAATATTTTTCATCTGCCTCATTCTGGAAAAGGAGTTTTTATTGTGTATGTAAATATATATGGGCTTTGGGCTTCAATATTTATGCTTGGCTTCTACTACCTCTTTTGTCTAAGACAAGGGTGAATGATGGTTCTTGGTTCACGTTTCAAAAGAACTTTTAACTAAAAGAAAAAAATCCAAATAGTGAAGAGCCGGTTTGTTAGAAGGAACCTCGCAAGAAACGGGTTTGCCACGTGGCGAACCTTGATTGGCTTCGTTTTTTTTATTTATTTAAAAAAAAAAACTCCCCTAAGAGATTCTTTAATGTAGATGCTCTAACCGAACTACTATTAGTCTAGTACTCATCTCCATTATTAATTTATAGGGGTTTAATTGTAGTGGTCTATCTAAGACGATTAAGATTTCTTGGCCCACGATTGCGACGACATGTTTTACGCAATCAATTAGATCATCTAGATATCCCTTCGACATAACATAGATCGTCGAAGACCTGAACACCCACGGTGAGGCACCCATGCAGGAGATGGCACTAACCAAACGTGATCAAAGAAGTTGAGTAAGTGAATGGGAATTCGAAACGTTATCTAAAAAATCAAGCCGGAGGTTAATGAAACTGGACCCAACTAGGTATTGTAGAGCTTTACCCAAAAAGAAGCCTTTCAATAAATTCTTTACTTACTAATAACATATCAATCATCTAATACATGAAGCAAAGAAACTTAATGCAGAGATGATGACATACATAGATGTTTAATTTCTTACAAACCAAACCAAAGAATTTCAAACAAATACTAACCTAATTACACCTTATGTTTCCTCTGTTTAAGCTGTTCTTGTCTTCATTCTTTTCTGTGATTCTCTCAAATATGCCTCTGCTTTTCTACCTTTTAAGAGTTCTCTAAAAACCTTTGTTACAGTCGTTTGTTCTATACCGTGATTATCCTTCATGTAATCGATCATCTCCGGAAGACTGTAAAAATTCTCACAGCAGAATAAGTAGCTGTCTCTTACTTTCTCTTCCTCCATGCTCAGAATGCGAAGAGTTTGCTGATAAAAAATGTATAAATGAATCATATTGAATATATCAGAGAATTACGCACAGTATCAGTGTATAACCGAGTTTGAATTACTTGTGCATTAGTAACAGACTTTCCATCTGATTTATCTGCTTCCTCGAAATTCGTCGCCATAGCTCTGTTTATTGAATTTCCCTGCATTTAGGGTTTAAGAGGATAAAGATGCCGATATCTCTCTCTCACATAGCCCAATTAAATGAACGGCCCACTCAAGCCCAATTATAAAATCATAAAGAGTTTTCAAAGGTTTCAACTTTCGACACACTTACTTCGTTTCTAAATCCTAATCGTTTTAGGGAGAAAGTAAAAAAGTTACAACCCATCTCAGATTCTCAAGGAAAAGATAAAGACTTGTCCATATTAACAAACATTGAAGGGGTTAGATATTATGATGATACCTAAATCTCATCATCATATAAAAAGGTCAGAGAAAAAAGAAAGAAGATAAGACATAGTAAAACGGTCACTGAAGTGATGATGCCTCTAATGTTGCAGAATATTCAGTGTCTTTAAGTTAGAGCGCAATTGCTAACTTTCACTCCTTTGAAGGATCTTTGGTTGGAGGAGAGGGTTTGTCTGAAGCAACTTTAAACTGTACCATCTTCTTCTGTAGATCAGCTACAGGGTCCTTTGAAATCTTTCCCTTGGGACTCTTCTTTTCGTTTCTTACTTTAAGTTCTAGGCGATATAACGCACATGCATCAGATTCATTGATTTGGTAC
>JAKUCM010002209.1:0-32592 GCA_023374145.1 Lepidium sativum | reverse complement strand
AAAGGCTAAATACCAACCACACAAGGCGTTTTAAATCACATTTCAAAGTAAGTCATAGCATTTACTATCAAAGTATTAATCTACCATTTGTTTAAAGAAAAGAGGATTATCTACAATGGAAAGATGTTATGGAAAATTATTTTTTTAGCTACAAGACACGTGAGAAGGAAAGGGATGACCCGATTTTGCATTAGAAAATGAAGAACCATAACATGTTTCTCCCAATTTAAATTAAGATTAGTTTAATTAGATGTTTTATGTATCACATTACTCGTACATGGAAACAAAACAAGAAACAAGAAAACGGAAACATAATTTAAAGAGATTAAGAAGAGAAGAAGAAAAAAATAACAATGGATTGATATCTCAAGATCAAAAAGATCTCTTGAACATGTCTCCAAACTCCCTAGATTACACATAGTGGCTTAAAAGTAGGCCAAAAAGTTATACGTTTAGAACCGGGTCAAATTCTAATTAAAAATGCATAAGAAATAAGTCAAGTATCTTACCATCGATCTCCAAACGATTTTAGGGCAGCAGAAAACTTGGTTCGACATATGGGAAGTGGTTAGGGGCCAAATAACCATTAAAAGTTTCACTGAGTTCTCAGCTCGAGCTTAGGCCTCATCAGCAGCCTAACCACTGGCATGTAGGCCGTTGACAGTGCCCAAACATCTTCTCCTCTCCTCACTGACTTTTTTTTAACGGCCTAATGGTCGGTGACTACTTCAAGGGTCTTTTCCTTAGTTCTAGTTCGGCACAAGATTCTCCGCTAACGGTCTACTAGACAATATTAGTGTGTTTTCTTCCTAAGCTTCATTTCCAAGCCTTCTTTGCTAATTTCAATCATCTTTTCCCAAATCTGATCCAAAATCACCTAAATCGACTCAAAAACAAGAACATATGCGATTCAAAACTCCATACACTCTAAGTTATAAAAAACTATATATAAATGAAAATATATTAAATAATTTAAGTGAGACAAAATGTGAATGAAAACTATGCTAATAATCACATATATCACCTTAGCCAATATACCATCACCAAGGCTACACCGACAAATTCCAAAGTAAGCCATGATTCATGGAAGCTGAATTTGAGTTGAGTTATGAGCATGAATATATAAACGTGATGAAACATATGTGGGAGTGAATCACTAAAAACATCTTCAAATACATGATGTGAAGCCCTTTGATCATAGTGTTGTACCTATTGTGAAAGGCTAAATACCAACCACACAAGGCGTTTTAAATCACATTTCAAAGTAAGTCATAGCATTTACTATCAAAGTATTAGTCTACCATTTGTTTAAAGAAAAGAGGATTATCTACAATGGAAAGATGTTATGGAAAATTATTTTTTTAGCTACAAGACACGTGAGAAGGAAAGGGATGACCCGATTTTGCATTAGAAAATGAAGAACCATAACATGTTTCTGCCAATTTAAATTAAGATTAGTTTAATTAGATGTTTTATGTATCACATTACTCGTACATGGAAACAAAACAAGAAACAAGAAAACGGAAACATAATTTAAAGAGATTAAGAAGAGAAGAAGAAAAAAATAACAATGGATTGATATCTCAAGATCCAAAAAGATCTCTTGAACATGTCTCCAAACTCTCTAGATTACACATAGTGGCTTAAAAGTAGGCCAAAAAGTTATACGTTTAGAACCGGGTCAAATTCTAATTAAAAATGCATAAGAAATAAGTCAAGTATCTTACCATCGATCTCCAAACGATTTTAGGGCAGCAGAAAACTTGGTTCGACATATGGGAGTGGTTAGGGGCCAAATAACCATTAAAAGTTTCACTGAGTTCTCAGCTCGAGCTTAGGCCTCATCAGCAGCCTAACCACTGGCATGTAGGCCGTTGACAGTGCCCCAAACATCTTCTCCTCTCCTCACTGACTTTTTTTAACGGCCTAATGGTCGGTGACTACTTCAAGGGTCTTTTCCTTAGTTCTAGTTCGGCACAAGATTCTCCGCTAACGGTCTACTAGACAATATTAGTGTGTTTTCTTCCTAAGATTTCATTTCCAAGCCTTCTTTGCTAATTTCAATCATCTTTTCCAAAATCTGATCCAAAATCACCTAAATCGACTCAAAAACAAGAACATATGCGATTCAAAACTCCATACACTCTAAGTTATAAAAAACTATATATAAATGAAAATATATTAAATAATTTAAGTGAGACAAAATGTGAATGAAAACTATGCTAATAATCACATATATCACCTTAGCCAATATACCATCACCAAGGCTACACCGACAAATTCCAAAGTAAGCCATGATTCATGGAAGCTGAATTTGAGTTGAGTTATGAGCATGAATATATAAACGTGATGAAACAGATTTGGGAGTGAATCACTAAAAACATCTTCAAATACATGATGTGAAGCCCTTGATCATACTGTTGTACCTATTGTGAAAGGCTAAATACCAACCACACAAGGCGTTTTAAATCACATTTCAAAGTAAGTCATAGCATTTACTATCAAAGTATTAGTCTACCATTTGTTTAAAGAAAAGAGGATTATCTACAATGGAAAGATGTTATGGAAAATTATTTTTTTAGCTACAAGACACGTGAGAAGGAAAGGGATGACCCGATTTTGCATTAGAAAATGAAGAACCATAACATGTTTCTCCCAATTTAAATTAAGATTAGTTTAATTAGATTTTTTATGTATCACATTACTCGTACATGGAAACAAAACAAGAAACAAGAAAACGGAAACATAATTTAAAGAGATTAAGAAGAGATGAAGAAAAAAATAACAATGGATTGATATCTCAAGATCCACAAAGATCTCTTGAACATGTCTCCAAACTCTCTAGATTACACATAGTGGCTTAAAAGTGGGCCAAAAGTTATACGTTTAGAACCGGGTCAAATTCTAATTAAAAATGCATAAGAAATAAGTCAAGTATCTTACCATCGATCTCCAAACGATTTTAGGGCAGCAGAAAACTTGGTTCGACATATGGAGTGGTTAGGGGCCAAATAACCATTAAAAGTTTCACTGAGTTCTCAGCTCGAGCTTAGGCCTCATCAGCCTAACCAGTGGCATGTAGGCCGTTGACAGTGCCCAAACATCTTCTCCTCTCCTCACTGACTTTTTTTAACGGCCTAATGGTCGGTGACTACTTCAAGGGTCTTTTCCTTAGTTCTAATTCGGCACAAGATTCTCCGCTAACGGTCTACTAGACAATATTAGTGTGTTTTCTTCCTAAGATTTCATTTCCAAGCCTTCTTTGCTAATTTCAATCATCTTTTCCCAAAATCTGATCCAAAATCACCTAAATCGACTCAAAAACAAGAATATATGCGATTTCAAAACTCCATACACTCTAAGTTATAAGAAACTATATATAAATGAAAATATATTAAATAACTTAAGTGAGACAAAATGTGAATGAAAACTATGCTAATAATCACATATAACACCTTAGCCAATATACCATCACCAAGGCTACACCGACAAATTCCAAAGTAAGCCATGATTCATGGAAGCTGAATTTGAGTTGAGTTATGAGCATGAATATATAAACGTGATGAAACATATGTGGGAGTGAATCACTAAAAACATCTTCAAATACATGATGTGAAGCCCTTTGATCATAGTGTTGTACCTATTGTGAAAGGCTAAATACCAACCACACAAGGCGTTTTAAATCACATTTCAAAGTAAGTCATAGCATTTACTATCAAAGTATTAATCTACCATTTGTTTAAAGAAAAGAGGATTATCTACAATGGAAAGATGTTATGGAAAATTATTTTTTTAGCTACAAGACACGTGAGAAGGAAAGGGATGACCCGATTTTGCATTAGAAAATGAAGAACCATAACATGTTTCTGCCAATTTAAATTGAGATTAGTTTAATTAGATGTTTTATGTATCACATTACTCGTACATGGAAACAAAACAAGAAACAAGAAAACGAAAACATAATTTAAAGAGATTAAGAAGAGAAGAAGAAAAAAATAACAATGGATTGATATCTCAAGATCCAAAAAGATCTCTTGAACATGTCTCCAAACTCTCTAGATTACACATAGTGGCTGAAAAGTAGGCCAAAAAGTTATAAGTTTAGAACCGGGTCAAATTCTAATTAAAAATGCATAAGAAATAAGTCAAGTATCTTACCATCGATCTCCAAACGATTTTAGGGCAGCAGAAAACTTGGTTCGACATATGGGAGTGGTTAGGGGCCAAATAACCATTAAAAGTTTCACTGAGTTCTCAGCTCGAGCTTAGGCCTCATCAGCAGCCTAACCAGTGGCATGTAGGCCGTTGACAGTGCCCAAACATCTTCTCCTCTCCTCACTGACTTTTTTTTAACGGCCTAATGGTCGGTGACTACTTCAAGGGTCTTTTCCTTAGTTCTAGTTCGGCACAAGATTCTCCGCTAACGGTCTACTAGACAATATTAGTGTGTTTTCTTCCTAAGATTTCATTTCCAAGCCTTCTTTGCTCATTTCAATCATCTTTTCCCAAAATCTGATCCAAAATCACCTAAATCGACACAAAAACAAGAACATATGCGATTCAAAACTCCATACACTTTAAGTTATAAAAAACTATATATAAATGAAAATATATTAAATAATTTAAGTGAGACAATATGTGAATGAAAACTATGCTAATAATCACATATATCACCTTAGCCAATATACCATCACCAAGGCTACACCGACAAATTCCAAAGTAAGCCATGATTCATGGAAGCTGAATTTGAGTTGAGTTATGAGCATGAATATATAAACGTGATGAAACAGATTTGGGAGTGAATCACTAAAAACATCTTCAAATACATGATGTGAAGCCCTTTGATCATAGTGTTGTACCTATTGTGAAAGGCTAAATACCAACCACACAAGGCGTTTTAAATCACATTTCAAAGTAAGTCATAGCATTTACTATCAAAGTATTAATCTACCATTTGTTTAAAGAAAAGAGGATTATCTACAATGGAAAGATGTTATGGAAAATTATTTTTTTAGCTACAAGACACGTGAGAAGGAAAGGGATGACCCGATTTTGCATTAGAAAATGAAGAACCATAACATGTTTCTGCCAATTTAAATTGAGATTAGTTTAATTAGATGTTTTATGTATCACATTACTCGTACATGGAAACAAAACAAGAAACAAGAAAACGAAAACATAATTTAAAGAGATTAAGAAGAGAAGAAGAAAAAAATAACAATGGATTGATATCTCAAGATCCAAAAAGATCTCTTGAACATGTCTCCAAACTCTCTAGATTACACATAGTGGCTGAAAAGTAGGCCAAAAAGTTATAAGTTTAGAACCGGGTCAAATTCTAATTAAAAATGCATAAGAAATAAGTCAAGTATCTTACCATCGATCTCCAAACGATTTTAGGGCAGCAGAAAACTTGGTTCGACATATGGGAGTGGTTAGGGGCCAAATAACCATTAAAAGTTTCACTGAGTTCTCAGCTCGAGCTTAGGCCTCATCAGCAGCCTAACCAGTGGCATGTAGGCCGTTGACAGTGCCCAAACATCTTCTCCTCTCCTCACTGACTTTTTTTAACGGCCTAATGGTCAGTGACCTACTTCAAGGGTCTTTTCCTTAGTTCTAATTCGGCACAAGATTCTCCGCTAACGGTCTACTAGACAATATTAGTGTGTTTTCTTCCTAAGATTTCATTTCCAAGCCTTCTTTGCTAATTTCAATCATCTTTTCCCAAAATCTGATCCAAAATCACCTAAATCGACTCAAAAACAAGAATATATGCGATTCAAAACTCCATACACTCTAAGTTATAAAAAACTATATATAAATGAAAATATATTAAATAATTTAAGTGAGACAAAATGTGAATGAAACTATGCTAATAATCACATATATCACCTTAGCCAATATACCATCACCAAGGCTACACCGACAAATTCCAAGTAAGCAATGATTCATGGAAGCTGAATTTGAGTTGAGTTATGAGCATGAATATATAAACGTGATGAAACATATGTGGGAGTGAATCACTAAAAACATCTTCAAATACATGATGCGAAGCCCTTTGATCATAGTGTTGTACCTATTGTGAAAGGCTAAATACCAACCACACAAGGCGTTTTAAATCACATTTCAAAGTAAGTCATAGCATTTACTATCAAAGTATTAATCTACCATTTGTTTAAAGAAAAGAGGATTATCTACAATGGAAAGATGTTATGGAAATTATTTTTTTAGCTACAAGACACGTGAGAAGGAAACGGATGACCCGATTTTGCATTAGAAAATGAAGAACCATAACATGTTTTCTGCCAATTTAAATTGAGATTAGTTTAAGTAGATGTTTTATGTATCACATTACTTGTACATGGAAACAAAACAAGAAACAAGAAAACGAAAACATAATTTAAAGAGATTAAGAAGAGAAGAAGAAAAAATAACAATGGATTGATATCTCAAGATCCAAAAAGATCTCTTGAACATGTCTCCAAACTCTCTAGATTACACATAGTGGCTGAAAAGTAGGCCAAAAAGTTATAAGTTTAGAACCGGGTCAAATTCTAATTAAAAATGCATAAGAAATAAGTCAAGTAATCTTACCATCGATCTCCAAACGATTTTAGGGCAGCAGAAAACTTGGTTCGACATATGGGAGTGGTTAGGGGCCAAATAACCATTAAAGTTTCACTGAGTTCTCAGCTCGAGCTTAGGCCTCATCAGCAGCCTAACCAGTGGCATGTAGGCGTTGACAGTGCCCAAACATCTTCTCCTCTCCTCACTGACTTTTTTTTAATGGCCTAATGGTAGGTGACTACTTCAAGGGTCTTTTCCTTAGTCTAGTTCGGCACAAGATTCTCCGCTAACGGTCTACTAGACAATATTAGTGTGTTTTCTTCCTAAGATTTCATTTCCAAGCCTTCTTTGCTAATTTCAATCATCTTTTCCCAAAATCTGATCCAAAATCACCTAAATCGACTCAAAAACAAGAACATATGCGATTCAAAACTCCATACACTCTAAGTTATAAAAAACTATATATAAATGAAAATATATTAAATAATTTAAGTGAGACAATATGTGAATGAAAACTATGCTAATAATCACATATATCACCTTAGCCAATATACCATCACCAAGGCTACACCGACAAATTCCAAAGTAAGCCATGATTCATGGAAGCTGAATTTGAGTTGAGTTATGAGCATGAATATATAAACGTGATGAAACAAATTTGGGAGTGAATCACTAAAAACATATTCAAATACATGATGTGAAGCCCTTTGATCATAGTGTTGTACCTATTGTGAAAGGCTAAATACCAACCACACAAGGCGTTTTAAATCACATTTCAAAGTAAGTCATAGCATTTACTATCAAAGTATTAATCTACCATTTGTTTAAAGAAAAGAGGATTATCTACAATGGAAAGATGTTATGGAAAATTATTTTTTTAGCTACAAGACACGTGAGAAGGAAAGGGATGACCCGATTTTGCATTAGAAAATGAAGAACCATAACATGTTTCTCCCAATTTAAATTAAGATTAGTTTAATTAGATTTTTTATGTATCACATTACTCGTACATGGAAACAAAACAAGAAACAAGAAAACGGAAACATAATTTAAAGAGATTAAGAAGAGAAGAAGAAAAAAATAACAATGGATTGATATCTCAAGATCCAAAAAGATCTCTTGAACATGTCTCCAAACTCTCTAGATTACACATAGTGGCTGAAAAGTAGGCCAAAAAGTTATAAGTTTAGAACCGGGTCAAATTCTAATTAAAAATGCATAAGAAATAAGTCAAGTATCTTACCATCGATCTCCAAACGATTTTAGGGCAGCAGAAAACTTGGTTCGACATATGGGAGTGGTTAGGGGCCAAATAACCATTAAAAGTTTCACTGAGTTCTCAGCTCGAGCTTAGGCCTCATCAGCAGCCTAACCAGTGGCATGTAGGCCGTTGACAGTGCCCAAACATCTTCTCCTCTCCTCACTGACTTTTTTTTAATGGCCTAATGGTAGGTGACTACTTCAAGGGTCTTTTCCTTAGTTCTAGTTCGGCACAAGATTCTCCGCTAACGGTCTACTAGACAATATTAGTGTGTTTTCTTCCTAAGATTTCATTTCCAAGCCTTCTTTGCTAATTTCAATCATCTTTTCCCAAAATCTGATCCAAAATCACCTAAATCGACTCAAAAACAAGAACATATGCGATTCAAAACTCCATACACTCTAAGTTATAAAAAACTATATATAAATGAAAATATATTAAATAATTTAAGTGAGACAAAATGTGAATGAAAACTATGCTAATAATCACATATATCACCTTAGCCAATATACCATCACCAAGGCTACACCGACAAATTCCAAAGTAAGCCATGATTCATGGAAGCTGAATTTGAGTTGAGTTATGAGCATGAATATATAAACGTGATGAAACAGATTTGGGAGTGAATCACTAAAAACAACTTCAAATACATCATGCAAAGCCCTTTGATCATAGTGTTGTACCTATTGTGAAAGGCTAAATACCAACCACACAAGGCGTTTTAAATCACATTTCAAAGTAAGTCATAGCATTTACTATCAAAGTATTAGTCTACCATTTGTTTAAAGAAAAGAGGATTATCTACAATGGAAAGATGTTATGGAAAATTATTTTTTTAGCTACAAGACACGTGAGAAGGAAAGGGATGACCCGATTTTGCATTAGAAAATGAAGAACCATAACATGTTTCTGCCAATTTAAATTGAGATTAGTTTAAGTAGATGTTTTATGTATCACATTACTCGTACATGGAAACAAAACAAGAAACAAGAAAACGGAAACATAATTTAAAGAGATTAAGAAGAGAAGAAGAAAAAAATAACAATGGATTGATATCTCAAGATCCAAAAAGATCTCTTGAACATGTCTCCAAACTCTCTAGATTACACATAGTGGCTGAAAAGTAGGCCAAAAAGTTATAAGTTTAGAACCGGGTCAAATTCTAATTAAAAATGCATAAGAAATAAGTCAAGTATCTTACCATCGATCTCCAAACGATTTTAGGGCAGCAGAAAACTTGGTTCGACATATGGGAGTGGTTAGGGGCCAAATAACCATTAAAAGATTCACTGAGTTCTCAGCTCGAGCTTAGGCCTCATCAGCAGCCTAACCAGTGGCATGTAGGCCGTTGACAGTGCCCAACCATCTTCTCCTCTCCTCACTGACTTTTTTTTAACGGCCTAATGGTCGGTGACTACTTCAAGGGTCTTTTCCTTAGTTCTAGTTCGGCACAAGATTCTCCGCTAACGGTCTACTAGACAATATTAGTGTGTTTTCTTCCTAAGATTTCATTTCCAAGCCTTCTTTGCTCATTTCAATCATCTTTTCCCAAAATCTGATCCAAAATCACCTAAATCGACACAAAAACAAGAACATATGCGATTCAAAACTCCATACACTTTAAGTTATAAAAAACTATATATAAATGAAAATATATTAAATAATTTAAGTGAGACAATATGTGAATGAAAACTATGCTAATAATCACATATATCACCTTAGCCAATATACCATCACCAAGGCTACACCGACAAATTCCAAAGTAAGGCATGATTCATGGAAGCTGAATTTGAGTTGAGTTATGAGCATGAATATATAAACGTGATGAAACAGATTTGGGAGTGAATCACTAAAAACATCTTCAAATACATGATGTGAAGCCCTTTGATCATAGTGTTGTACCTATTGTGAAAGGCTAAATACCAACCACACAAGGCGTTTTAAATCACATTTCAAAGTAAGTCATAGCATTTACTATCAAAGTATTAATCTACCATTTGTTTAAAGAAAAGAGGATTATCTACAATGGAAAGATGTTATGGAAAATTATTTTTTTAGCTACAAGACACGTGAGAAGGAAAGGGATGACCCGATTTTGCATTAGAAAATGAAGAACCATAACATGTTTCTGCCAATTTAAATTGAGATTAGTTTAATTAGATGTTTTATGTATCACATTACTCGTACATGGAAACAAAACAAGAAACAAGAAAACGAAAACATAATTTAAAGAGATTAAGAAGAGAAGAAGAAAAAAATAACAATGGATTGATATCTCAAGATCCAAAAAGATCTCTTGAACATGTCTCCAAACTCTCTAGATTACACATAGTGGCTGAAAAGTAGGCCAAAAAGTTATAAGTTTAGAACCGGGTCAAATTCTAATTAAAAATGCATAAGAAATAAGTCAAGTATCTTACCATCGATCTCCAAACGATTTTAGGGCAGCAGAAAACTTGGTTCGACATATGGGAGTGGTTAGGGGCCAAATAACCATTAAAAGTTTCACTGAGTTCTCAGCTCGAGCTTAGGCCTCATCAGCAGCCTAACCAGTGGCATGTAGGCCGTTGACAGTGCCCAAACATCTTCTCCTCTCCTCACTGACTTTTTATTAACGGCCTAATGGTCGGTGACTACTTCAAGGGTCTTTTCCTTAGTTCTAGTTCGGCACAAGATTCTCCGCTAACGGTCTACTAGACAATATTAGTGTGTTTTCTTCCTAAGATTTCATTTCCAAGCCTTCTTTGCTAATTTCAATCATCTTTTCCCAAAATCTGATCCAAAATCACCTAAATCGACTCAAAAACAAGAACATATGCGATTCAAAACTCCATACACTCTAAGTTATAAAAAACTATATATAAATGAAAATATATTAAATAATTTAAGTGAGACAATATGTGAATGAAAACTATGCTAATAATCACATATATCACCTTAGCCAATATACCATCACCAAGGCTACACCGACAAATTCCAAAGTAAGCCATGATTCATGGAAGCTGAATTTGAGTTGAGTTATGAGCATGAATATATAAACGTGATGAAACAAATTTGGGAGTGAATCACTAAAAACATATTCAAATACATGATGTGAAGCCCTTTGATCATAGTGTTGTACCTATTGTGAAAGGCTAAATACCAACCACACAAGGCGTTTTAAATCACATTTCAAAGTAAGTCATAGCATTTACTATCAAAGTATTAATCTACCATTTGTTTAAAGAAAAGAGGATTATCTACAATGGAAAGATGTTATGGAAAATTATTTTTTTAGCTACAAGACACGTGAGAAGGAAAGGGATGACCCGATTTTGCATTAGAAAATGAAGAACCATAACATGTTTCTCCCAATTTAAATTAAGATTAGTTTAATTAGATTTTTTATGTATCACATTACTCGTACATGGAAACAAAACAAGAAACAAGAAAACGGAAACATAATTTAAAGAGATTAAGAAGAGAAGAAGAAAAAAATAACAATGGATTGATATCTCAAGATCCAAAAAGATCTCTTGAACATGTCTCCAAACTCTCTAGATTACACATAGTGGCTGAAAAGTAGGCCAAAAAGTTATAAGTTTAGAACCGGGTCAAATTCTAATTAAAAATGCATAAGAAATAAGTCAAGTATCTTACCATCGATCTCCAAACGATTTTAGGGCAGCAGAAAACTTGGTTCGACATATGGGAGTGGTTAGGGGCCAAATAACCATTAAAAGTTTCACTGAGTTCTCAGCTCGAGCTTAGGCCTCATCAGCAGCCTAACCAGTGGCATGTAGGCCGTTGACAGTGCCCAAACATCTTCTCCTCTCCTCACTGACTTTTTTTAACGGCCTAATGGTCAGTGACTACTTCAAGGGTCTTTTCCTTAGTTCTAATTCGGCACAAGATTCTCCGCTAACGGTCTACTAGACAATATTAGTGTGTTTTCTTCCTAAGATTTCATTTCCAAGCCTTCTTTGCTAATTTCAATCATCTTTTCCCAAAATCTGATCCAAAATCACCTAAATCGACTCAAAAACAAGAATATATGCGATTCAAAACTCCATACACTCTAAGTTATAAAAAACTATATATAAATGAAAATATATTAAATAATTTAAGTGAGACAAAATGTGAATGAAAACTATGCTAATAATCACATATATCACCTTAGCCAATATACCATCACCAAGGCTACACCGACAAATTCCAAAGTAAGCAATGATTCATGGAAGCTGAATTTGAGTTGAGTTATGAGCATGAATATATAAACGTGATGAAACATATGTGGGAGTGAATCACTAAAAACATCTTCAAATACATGATGCGAAGCCCTTTGATCATAGTGTTGTACCTATTGTGAAAGGCTAAATACCAACCACACAAGGCGTTTTAAATCACATTTCAAAGTAAGTCATAGCATTTACTATCAAAGTATTAATCTACCATTTGTTTAAAGAAAAGAGGATTATCTACAATGGAAAGATGTTATGGAAAATTATTTTTTTAGCTACAAGACACGTGAGAAGGAAACGGATGACCCGATTTTGCATTAGAAAATGAAGAACCATAACATGTTTCTGCCAATTTAAATTGAGATTAGTTTAAGTAGATGTTTTATGTATCACATTACTTGTACATGGAAACAAAACAAGAAACAAGAAAACGAAAACATAATTTAAAGAGATTAAGAAGAGAAGAAGAAAAAAATAACAGTGGATTGATATCTCAAGATCCAAAAAGATCTCTTGAACATGTCTCCAAACTCTCTAGATTACACATAGTGGCTGAAAAGTAGGCCAAAAAGTTATAAGTTTAGAACCGGGTCAAATTCTAATTAAAAATGCATAAGAAATAAGTCAAGTATCTTACCATCGATCTCCAAACGATTTTAGGGCAGCAGAAAACTTGGTTCGACATATGGGAGTGGTTAGGGGCCAAATAACCATTAAAAGATTCACTGAGTTCTCAGCTCGAGCTTAGGCCTCATCAGCAGCCTAACCAGTGGCATGTAGGCCGTTGACAGTGCCCAACCATCTTCTCCTCTCCTCACTGACTTTTTTTTAACGGCCTAATGGTCGGTGACTACTTCAAGGGTCTTTTCCTTAGTTCTAGTTCGGCACAAGATTCTCCGCTAACGGTCTACTAGACAATATTAGTGTGTTTTCTTCCTAAGATTTCATTTCCAAGCCTTCTTTGCTCATTTCAATCATCTTTTCCCAAAATCTGATCCAAAATCACCTAAATCGACACAAAAACAAGAACATATGCGATTCAAAACTCCATACACTTTAAGTTATAAAAAACTATATATAAATGAAAATATATTAAATAATTTAAGTGAGACAATATGTGAATGAAAACTATGCTAATAATCACATATATCACCTTAGCCAATATACCATCACCAAGGCTACACCGACAAATTCCAAAGTAAGGCATGATTCATGGAAGCTGAATTTGAGTTGAGTTATGAGCATGAATATATAAACGTGATGAAACAGATTTGGGAGTGAATCACTAAAAACATCTTCAAATACATGATGTGAAGCCCTTTGATCATAGTGTTGTACCTATTGTGAAAGGCTAAATACCAACCACACAAGGCGTTTTAAATCACATTTCAAAGTAAGTCATAGCATTTACTATCAAAGTATTAATCTACCATTTGTTTAAAGAAAAGAGGATTATCTACAATGGAAAGATGTTATGGAAAATTATTTTTTTAGCTACAAGACACGTGAGAAGGAAAGGGATGACCCGATTTTGCATTAGAAAATGAAGAACCATAACATGTTTCTGCCAATTTAAATTGAGATTAGTTTAATTAGATGTTTTATGTATCACATTACTCGTACATGGAAACAAAACAAGAAACAAGAAAACGAAAACATAATTTAAAGAGATTAAGAAGAGAAGAAGAAAAAAATAACAATGGATTGATATCTCAAGATCCAAAAAGATCTCTTGAACATGTCTCCAAACTCTCTAGATTACACATAGTGGCTGAAAAGTAGGCCAAAAAGTTATAAGTTTAGAACCGGGTCAAATTCTAATTAAAAATGCATAAGAAATAAGTCAAGTATCTTACCATCGATCTCCAAACGATTTTAGGGCAGCAGAAAACTTGGTTCGACATATGGGAGTGGTTAGGGGCCAAATAACCATTAAAAGTTTCACTGAGTTCTCAGCTCGAGCTTAGGCCTCATCAGCAGCCTAACCAGTGGCATGTAGGCCGTTGACAGTGCCCAAACATCTTCTCCTCTCCTCACTGACTTTTTTTTAACGGCCTAATGGTCGGTGACTACTTCAAGGGTCTTTTCCTTAGTTCTAGTTCGGCACAAGATTCTCCGCTAACGGTCTACTAGACAATATTAGTGTGTTTTCTTCCTAAGATTTCATTTCCAAGCCTTCTTTGCTAATTTCAATCATCTTTTCCCAAAATCTGATCCAAAATCACCTAAATCGACTCAAAAACAAGAACATATGCGATTCAAAACTCCATACACTCTAAGTTATAAAAAACTATATATAAATGAAAATATATTAAATAATTTAAGTGAGACAATATGTGAATGAAAACTATGCTAATAATCACATATATCACCTTAGCCAATATACCATCACCAAGGCTACACCGACAAATTCCAAAGTAAGCCATGATTCATGGAAGCTGAATTTGAGTTGAGTTATGAGCATGAATATATAAACGTGATGAAACAAATTTGGGAGTGAATCACTAAAAACATATTCAAATACATGATGTGAAGCCCTTTGATCATAGTGTTGTACCTATTGTGAAAGGCTAAATACCAACCACACAAGGCGTTTTAAATCACATTTCAAAGTAAGTCATAGCATTTACTATCAAAGTATTAATCTACCATTTGTTTAAAGAAAAGAGGATTATCTACAATGGAAAGATGTTATGGAAAATTATTTTTTTAGCTACAAGACACGTGAGAAGGAAAGGGATGACCCGATTTTGCATTAGAAAATGAAGAACCATAACATGTTTCTGCCAATTTAAATTAAGATTAGTTTAATTAGATGTTTTATGTATCACATTACTCGTACATGGAAACAAAACAAGAAACAAGAAAACGGAAACATAATTTAAAGAGATTAAGAAGAGAAGAAGAAAAAAATAACAATGGATTGATATCTCAAGATCCAAAAAGATCTCTTGAACATGTCTACAAACTCTCTAGATTACACATAGTGGCTGAAAAGTAGGCCAAAAAGTTATAAGTTTAGAAGCGGGTCAAATTCTAATTAAAAATGCATAAGAAATAAGTCAAGTATCTTACCATCGATCTCCAAACGATTTTAGGGCAGCAGAAAACTTGGTTCGACATATGGGAGTGGTTAGGGGCCAAATAACCATTAAAAGTTTCACTGAGTTCTCAGCTCGAGCTTAGGCCTCATCAGCAGCCTAACCAGTGGCATGTAGGCCGTTGACAGTACCCAAACATCTTCTCCTCTCCTCACTGACTTTTTTTTAACGGCCTAATGGTCGGTGACTACTTCAAGGGTGTTTTCCTTAGTTCTAGTTCGGCACAAGATTCTCCGCTAACGGTCTACTAGACAATATTAGTGTGTTTTCTTCCTAAGATTTCATTTCCAAGCCTTCTTTGCTCATTTCGATCATATTTTCCCAAAATCTGATCCAAAATCACCTAAATCGACTAAAAAACAAGAACATATGCGATTCAAAACTCCATACACTCTAAGTTATAAAAAACTATATATAAATGAAAATATATTAAATAATTTAAGTGAGACAAAATGTGAATGAAAACTATGCAAATAATCACATATATCACCTTAGCCAATATACCATCACCAAGGCTACACCGACAAATTCCAAAGTAAGCCATGATTCATGGAAGCTGAATTTGAGTTGAGTTATGAGCATGAATATATAAACGTGATGAAACAGATGTGGGACTGAATCACTAAAAACATCTTCAAATACATGATGTGAAGCCCTTTGATCATAGTGTTGTACCTATTGTGAAAGGCTAAATACCAACCACACAAGGCGTTTTAAATCACATTTCAAAGTAAGTCATAGCATTTACTATCAAAGTATTAATCTACCATTTGTTTAAAGAAAAGAGGATTATCTACAATGGAAAGATGTTATGGAAAATTATTTTTTTAGCTACAAGACACGTGAGAAGGAAAAGGATGACCCGATTTTGCATTAGAAAATGAAGAACCATAACATGTTTCTGCCAATTTAAATTAAGATTAGTTTAATTAGATGTTTTATGTATCACATTACTCGTACATGGAAACAAAACAAGAAACAAGAAAACGGAAACATAATTTAAAGAGATTAAGAAGAGAAGAAGAAAAAAATAACAATGGATTGATATCTCAAGATCCAAAAAGATCTCTTGAACATGTCTACAAACTCTCTAGATTACACATAGTGGCTGAAAAGTAGGCCAAAAAGTTATAAGTTTAGAAGCGGGTCAAATTCTAATTAAAAATGCATAAGAAATAAGTCAAGTATCTTACCATCGATCTCCAAACGATTTTAGGGCAGCAGAAAACTTGGTTCGACATATGGGAGTGGTTAGGGGCCAAATAACCATTAAAAGTTTCACTGAGTTCTCAGCTCGAGCTTAGGCCTCATCAGCAGCCTAACCAGTGGCATGTAGGCCGTTGACAGTGCCCAAACATCTTCTCCTCTCCTCACTGACTTTTTTTTAACGGCCTAATGGTCGGTGACTACTTCAAGGGTGTTTTCCTTAGTTCTAGTTCGGCACAAGATTCTCCGCTAACGGTCTACTAGACAATATTAGTGTGTTTTCTTCCTAAGATTTCATTTCCAAGCCTTCTTTGCTCATTTCGATCATATTTTCCCAAAATCTGATCCAAAATCACTTAAATCGACTAAAAAACAAGAACATATGCGATTCAAAACTCCATACACTCTAAGTTATAAAAAACTATATATAAATGAAAATATATTAAATAATTTAAGTGAGACAAAATGTGAATGAAAACTATGCAAATAATCACATATATCACCTTAGCCAATATACCATCACCAAGGCTACACCGACAAATTCCAAAGTAAGCCATGATTCATGGAAGCTGAATTTGAGTTGAGTTATGAGCATGCATATATAAACGTGATGAAATAGATGTGGGAGTGAATCACTAAAAACATCTTCAAATACATGATGTGAAGCCCTTTGATCATAGTGTTGTACCTATTGTGAAAGGCTAAATACCAACCACACAAGGCGTTTTAAATCACATTTCAAAGTAAGTCATAGTATACTATCAAAGTATTAATCTACCATTTGTTTAAAGAAAAGAGGATTATCTACAATGGAAAGATGTTATGGAAAATTATTTTTTTAGCTACAAGACACGTGAGAAGGAAAGGGATGACCCGATTTTGCATTAGAAAATGAAGAACCATAACAAGTTTCTCCCAATTTAAATAACGATTAGTTTAATTAGATGTTTTATGTATCACATTACTCGTACATGTAAACAAAACAAGAAACAAGAAAACGGAAACATAATTTAAAGAGATTAAGAAGAGAAGAAGAAAAAAATAACAATGGATTGATATCTCAAGATCCAAAAAGATCTCTTGAACATGTCTCCAAACTCTCTAGATTACACATAGTGGCTGAAAAGTAGGCCAAAAAGTTATAAGTTTAGAACCGGGTCAAATTCTAATTAAAAATGCATAAGAAATAAGTCAAGTATCTTACCATCAATCTCCAAACGATTTTAGGGCAGCAGAAAACTTGGTTCGACATATGGGAGTGGTTAGGGGTCAAATAACCATTAAAAGTTTCACTGAGTTCTCAGCTCGAGCTTAGGCCTCATCAGCAGCCTAACCAGTGGCATGTAGGCCGTTGACAGTGCCCAAACATCTTCTCCTCTCCTCACTGATTTTTTTTAACGGCCTAATGGTCGGTGACTACTTCAAGGGTCTTTTCCTTAGTTCTAGTTCGGCACAAGATTCTCCGCTAACGGTCTACTAGACAATATTAGTGTGCTTTCTTCCTAAGATTTCATTTCCAAGCTTTCTTTGCTAATTTCAATCATCTTTTCCCAAAATCTGATCCAAAATCACCTAAATCGACTCAAAAACAAGAACATATGCGATTCAAAACTCCATACACTCTAAGTTATAAGAAACTATATATAAATGAAAATATATTAAATAATTTAAGTGAGACAAAATGTGAATGAAAACTATGCAAATAATCACATATATCACCTTAGCCAATATACCATCACCAAGGCTACACCGACAAATTCCAAAGTAAGCCATGATTCATGGAAGCTGAATTTGAGTTGAGTTATGAGCATGAATATATAAACGTGATGAAACAGATGTGGGAGTGAATCACTAAAAACATCTTCAAATACATGATGTGAAGCCCTTTGATCATAGTGTTGTACCTATTGTGAAAGGCTAAATACCAACCACACAAGGCGTTTTAAATCACATTTCAAAGTAAGTCATAGCATTTACTATCAAAGTATTAATCTACCATTTGTTTAAAGAAAAGAGGATTATCTACAATGGAAAGATGTTATGGAAAATTATTTTTTTAGCTACAAGACACGTGAGAAGGAAAGGGATGACCCGATTTTGCATTAGAAAATGAAGAACCATAACATGTTTCTGCCAATTTAAATTGAGATTAGTTTAATTAGATGTTTTTATGTATCACATTACTCGTACATGGAAACAAAACAAGAAACAAGAAAACGGAAACATAATTTAAACAGATTAAGAAGAGAAGAAGAAAAAAATAACAATGGATTGATATCTCAAGATCCAAAAAGATCTCTTGAACATGTCTCCAAACTCTCTAGATTACACATAGTGGCTGAAAAGTAGGCCAAAAAGTTATAAGTTTAGAACCGGGTCAAATTCTAATTAAAAATGCATAAGAAATAAGTCAAGTATCTTACCATCGATCTCCAAACGATTTTAGGGCAGCAGAAAACATGGTTCGACATATAGGAGTGGTTAGGGGCCAAATAACCATTAAAAGTTTCACTGAGTTCTCAGCTCGAGCTTAGGCCTCATCAGCAGCCTAACCAGTGGCATGTAGGCCGTTGACAGTGCCCAAACATCTTCTCCTCTCCTCACTGACTTTTTTTTAACGGCCTAATGGTCGGTGACTACTTCAAGGGTCTTTTCCTTAGTTCTAGTTCGGCACAAGATTCTCCGTTAACGGTCTACTAGACAATATTAGTGTGTTTTCTTCCTAAGATTTCATTTCCAAGCCTTCTTTGCTCATTTCGATCATATTTTCCCAAAATCTGATCCAAAATCACCTAAATCGACTAAAAAACAAGAACATATGCGATTCAAAACTCCATACACTCTAAGTTATAAAAAAACTATATATAAATGAAAATATATTAAATAATTTAAGTGAGACAAAATGTGAATGAAAACTATGCAAATAATCACATATATCACCTTAGCCAATATACCATCACCAAGGCTACACCGACAAATTCCAAAGTAAGCCATGATTCATGGAAGCTGAATTTGAGTTTAGTAATGAGCATGAATATATAAACGTGATGAAACAGATTTGGGAGTGAATCACTAAAAACATCTTCAAATACATGATGTGAAGCCCTTTGATCATAGTGTTGTACCTATTGTGAAAGGCTAAATACCAACCACACAAGGCGTTTTAAATCACATTTCAAAGTAAGTCATAGCATTTACTATCAAAGTATTAATCTACCATTTGTTTAAAGAAAAGAGGATTATCTACAATGGAAAGATGTTATGGAAAATTATTTTTTTAGCTACAAGACACGTGAGAAGGAAAGGGATGACCCGATTTTGCATTAGAAAATGAAGAACCATAACAAGTTTCTCCCCAATTTAAATAACGATTAGTTTAATTAGATGTTTTATGTATCACATTACTCGTACATGTAAACAAAACAAGAAACAAGAAAACGGAAACATAATTTAAAGAGATTAAGAAGAGAAGAAGAAAAAAATAACAATGGATTGATATCTCAAGATCCAAAAAGATCTCTTGAACATGTCTCCAAACTCTCTAGATTACACATAGTGGCTGAAAAGTAGGCCAAAAAGTTATAAGTTTAGAACCGGGTCAAATTCTAATTAAAAATGCATAAGAAATAAGTCAAGTATCTTACCATCAATCTCCAAACGATTTTAGGGCAGCAGAAAACTTGGTTTGACATATGGGAGTGGTTAGGGGTCAAATAACCATTAAAAGTTTCACTGAGTTCTCAGCTCGAGCTTAGGCCTCATCAGCAGCCTAACCAGTGGCATGTAGGCCGTTGACAGTGCCCAAACATCTTCTCCTCTCCTTACTGACTTTTTTTTAACGGCCTAATGGTCGGTGACTACTTCAAGGGTCTTTTCCTTAGTTCTAGTTCGGCACAAGATTCTCCGCTAACGGTCTACTAGACAATATTAGTGTGCTTTTCCTAAGATTTCATTTCCAAGCCTTCTTTGCTAATTTCAATCATCTTTTCCCAAAATCTGATCCAAAATCACCTAAATCGACTCAAAAACAAGAACATATGCGATTCAAAACTCCATACACTCTAAGTTATAAAAAACTATATATAAATGAAAATATATTAAATAATTTAAGTGAGACAAAATGTGAATGAAAACTATGCTAATAATCACATATATCACCTTAGCCAATATACCATCACCAAGCCTACACCGACAAATTCCAAAGTAAGACATGATTCATGGAAGCTAAATTTGAGTTGAGTTATGAGCATGAATATATAAACGTGATGAAACAGATTTGGGAGTGAATCACTAAAAACATCTTCAAATACATGATGTGAAGCCCTTTGATCATACTGTTGTACCTATTGTGAAAGGCTAAATACCAACCACACAAGGCGTTTTAAATCACATTTCAAAGTAAGTCATAGCATTTACTATCAAAGTATTAATCTACCATTTGTTTAAAGAAAAGAGGATTATCTACAATGGAAAGATGTTATGGAAATTTATTTTTTTAGCTACAAGACACGTGAGAAGGAAAGGGATGACCCGATTTTGCATTAGAAAATGAAGAACCATAACATGTTTCTCCCAATTTAAATTAAGATTAGTTTAATTAGATGTTTTATGTATCACATTACTCGTACATGGAAACAAAACAAGAAACAAGAAAACGGAAACATAATTTAAAGAACTTAAGAAGAGAAGAAGAAAAAAATAACAATGGATTGATATCTCAAGATCCAAAAAGATCTCTTGAACATGTCTCCAAACTCTCTAGATTACACATAGTGGCTGAAAAGTAGGCCAAAAAGTTATATGTTTAGAACCGGGTCAAATTCTAATTAAAAATGCATAAGAAATAAGTCAAGTATCTTACCATCGATCTCCAAACGATTTTAGGGCAGCAGAAAACTTGGTTCGACATATGGGAGTGGTTAGGGGCCAAATAACCATTAAAAGTTTCACTGAGTTCTCAGCTAGAGCTTAGGCCTCATCAGCAGCCTAACCAGTGGCATGTAGGCCGTTGACAGTGCCCAAACATCTTCTCCTCTCCTCACTGACTTTTTTTTAACGGCCTAATGGTCGGTGACTACTTCAAGGGTCTTTTCCTTAGTTCTAGTTCGGCACAAGATTCTCCGCTAACGGTCTACTAGACAATATTAGTGTGTTTTCTTCCTAAGATTTCATTTCCAAGCCTTCTTTGCTAATTTCAATCATCTTTTCCCAAAATCTGATCCAAAATCACCTAAATCGACTCAAAAACAAGAACATATGCGATTCAAAACTCCATACACTCTAAGTTATAAAAAACTATATATAAATGAAAATATATTAAATAATTTAAGTGAGACAAAATGTGAATGAAAACTATGCTAATAATCACATATATCACCTTAGCCAATATACCATCACCAAACCTACACCGACAAATTCCAAAGTAAGACATGATTCATGGAAGCTGAATTTGAGTTGAGTTATGAGCATGAATATATAAACGTGATGAAACAGATTTGGGAGTGAATCACTAAAAACATCTTCAAATACATGATGTGAAGCCCTTTGATCATACTGTTGTACCTATTGTGAAAGGCTAAATACCAACCACACAAGGCGTTTTAAATCACATTTCAAAGTAAGTCATAGCATTTACTATCAAAGTATTAATCTACCATTTGTTTAAAGAAAAGAGGATTATCTACAATGGAAAGATGTTATGGAAATTTATTTTTTTAGCTACAAGACACGTGAGAAGGAAAGGGATGACCCGATTTTGCATTAGAAAATGAAGAACCATAACATGTTTCTCCCAATTTAAATTAAGATTAGTTTAATTAGATGTTTTATGTATCACATTACTCGTACATGGAAACAAAACAAGAAACAAGAAAACGGAAACATAATTTAAAGAACTTAAGAAGAGAAGAAGAAAAAAATAACAATGGATTGATATCTCAAGATCCAAAAAGATCTCTTGAACATGTCTCCAAACTCTCTAGATTACACATAGTGGCTGAAAAGTAGGCCAAAAAGTTATATGTTTAGAACCGGGTCAAATTCTAATTAAAAATGCATAAGAAATAAGTCAAGTATCTTACCATCCATCTCCAAACGATTTTAGGGCAGCAGAAAACTTGGTTCAACATATGGGAGTGGTTAGGGGCCAAATAACCATTAAAAGTTTCACTGAGTTCTCAGCTAGAGCTTAGGCCTCATCAGCAGCCTAACCAGTGGCATGTAGGCCGTTGACAGTGCCCAAACATCTTCTCCTCTCCTCACTGACTTTTTTTTTAACGGCCTAATGGTCGGTGACTACTTCAAGGGTCTTTTCCTTAGTTCTAGTTCGGCACAAGATTCTCCGCTAACGGTCTACTAGACAATATTAGTGTGTTTTCTTCCTAAGATTTCATTTCCAAGCCTTCTTTGCTAATTTCAATCATCTTTTCCCAAAATCTGATCCAAAATCACCTAAATCGACTCAAAAACAAGAACATATGCGATTCAAAACTCCATACACTCTAAGTTATAAAAAACTATATATAAATGAAAATATATTAAATAATTTAAGTGAGACAAAATGTGAATGAAAACTATGCTAATAATCACATATATCACCTTAGCCAATATACCATCACCAAGGCTACACCGACAAATTCCAAAGTAAGACATGATTCATGGAAGCTGAATTTGAGTTGAGTTATGAGCATGAATATATAAACGTGATGAAACAGATTTGGGAGTGAATCACTAAAAACATCTTCAAATACATGATGTGAAGCCCTTTGATCATACTGTTGACCTATTGTGAAAGGCTAAATACCAACCACACAAGGCGTTTTAAATCACATTTCAAAGTAAGTCATAGCATTTACTATCAAAGTATTAATCTACCATTTGTTTAAAGAAAAGAGGATTATCTACAATCGAAAGATGTTATGGAAAATTATTTTTTTAGCTACAAGACACGTGAGAAGGAAAGGGATGACCCGATTTTGCATTAGAAAATGAAGAACCATAACATGTTTCTCCCAATTTAAATTAAGATTAGTTTAATTAGATGTTTTATGTATCACATTACTCGTACATGGAAACAAAACAAGAAACAAGAAAACGGAAACATAATTTAAAGAGATTAAGAAGAGAAGAAGAAAAAAATAACAATGGATTGATATCTCAAGATCCAAAAAGATCTCTTGAACATGTCTCCAAACTCTCTAGATTACACATAGTGGCTGAAAAGTAGGCCAAAAAGTTATATGTTTAGAACCGGGTCAAATTCTAATTAAAAATGCATAAGAAATAAGTCAAGTATCTTACCATCGATCTCCAAACGATTTTAGGGCAGCAGAAAACTTGGTTCGACATATGGGAGTGGTTAGGGGCCAAATAACCATTAAAAGTTTCACTGAGTTCTCAGCTCGAGCTTAGGCCTCATCAGCAGCCTAACCAGTGGCATGTAGGCCGTTGACAGTGCCCAAACATCTTCTCCTCTCCTCACTGACTTTTTTTTAACGGCCTAATGGTCGGTGACTACTTCAAGGGTCTTTTCCTTAGTTCTAGTTCGGCACAAGATTCTCCGCTAACGGTCTACTAGACAATATTAGTGTGTTTTCTTCCTAAGATTTCATTTCCAAGCCTTCTTTGCTAATTTCAATCATCTTTTCCCAAAATCTGATCCAAAATCACCTAAATCGACTCAAAAACAAGAACATATGCGATTCAAAACTCCATACACTCTAAGTTATAAAAAACTATATATAAATGAAAATATATTAAATATTTTAAGTGAGACAAAATGTGAATGAAAACTATGCTAATAATCACATATATCACCTTAGCCAATATACCATCACCAAGGCTACACCGACAAATTCCAAAGTAAGACATGATTCATGGAAGCTGAATTTGAGTTGAGTTATGAGCATGAATATATAAACGTGATGAAACAGATTTGGGAGTGAATCACTAAAAACATCTTCAAATACATGATGTGAAGCCCTTTGATCATACTGTTGTACCTATTGTGAAAGGCTAAATACCAACCACACAAGGCGTTTTAAATCACATTTCAAAGTAAGTCATAGCATTTACTATCAAAGTATTAATCTACCATTTGTTTAAAGAAAAGAGGATTATCTACAATGGAAAGATGTTATGGAAATTTATTTTTTTAGCTACACGACACGTGAGAAGGAAAGGGATGACCCGATTTTGCATTAGAAAATGAAGAACCATAACATGTTTCTCCCAATTTAAATTAAGATTAGTTTAATTAGATGTTTTATGTATCACATTACTCGTACATGGAAACAAAACAAGAAACAAGAAAACGGAAACATAATTTAAAGAACTTAAGAAGAGAAGAAGAAAAAAATAACAATGGATTGATATCTCAAGATCCAAAAAGATCTCTTGAACATGTCTCCAAACTCTCTAGATTACACATAGTGGCTGAAAAGTAGGCCAAAAAGTTATATGTTTAGAACCGGGTCAAATTCTAATTAAAAATGCATAAGAAATAAGTCAAGTATCTTACCATCGATCTCCAAACGATTTTAGGGCAGCAGAAAACTTGGTTCGACATATGGGAGTGGTTAGGGGCCAAATAACCATTAAAAGTTTCACTGAGTTTTCAGCTCGAGCTTAGGCCTCATCAGCAGCCTAACCAGTGGCATGTAGGCCGTTGACAGTGCCCAAACATCTTCTCCTCTCCTCACTGACTTTTTTTTAACGGCCTAATGGTCGGTGACTACTTCAAGGGTCTTTTCCTTAGTTCTAGTTCGGCACAAGATTCTCCGCTAACGGTCTACTAGACAATATTAGTGTGTTTTCTTCCTAAGATTTCATTTCCAAGCTTCTTTGCTAATTTCAATCATCTTTTCCCAAAATCTGATCCAAAATCACCTAAATCGACTCAAAAACAAGAACATATGCGATTCAAAACTCCATACACTCTAAGTTATAAAAAACTATATATAAATGAAAATATATTAAATATTTTAAGTGAGACAAAATGTGAATGAAAACTATGCTAATAATCACATATATCACCTTAGCCAATATACCATCACCAAGGCTACACCGACAAATTCCAAAGTAAGACATGATTCATGGAAGCTGAATTTGAGTTGAGTTATGAGCATGAATATATAAACGTGATGAAACAGATTTGGGAGTGAATCACTAAAAACATCTTCAAATACATGATGTGAAGCCCTTTGATCATACTGTTGTACCTATTGTGAAAGGCTAAATACCAACCACACAAGGCGTTTTAAATCACATTTCAAAGTAAGTCATAGCATTTACTATCAAAGTATTAATCTACCATTTGTTTAAAGAAAAGAGGATTATCTACAATGGAAAGATGTTATGGAAATTTATTTTTTTAGCTACAAGACACGTGAGAAGGAAAGGGATGACCCGATTTTGCATTAGAAAATGAAGAACCATAACATGTTTCTCCCAATTTAAATTAAGATTAGTTTAGTTAGATGTTTTATGTATCACATTACTCGTACATGGAAACAAAACAAGAAACAAGAAAACGGAAACATAATTTAAAGAACTTAAGAAGAGAAGAAGAAAAAAATAACAATGGATTGATATCTCAAGATCCAAAAAGATCTCTTGAACATGTCTCCAAACTCTCTAGATTACACATAGTGGCTGAAAAGTAGGCCAAAAAGTTATATGTTTAGAACCGGGTCAAATTCTAATTAAAAATGCATAAGAAATAAGTCAAGTATCTTACCATTGATCTCCAAACGATTTTAGGGCAGCAGAAAACTTGGTTCGACATATGGGAGTGGTTAGGGGCCAAATAAACATTAAAAGTTTCACTGAGTTCTCAGCTCGAGCTTAGGCCTCATCACCAGCCTAACCAGTGGCATGTAGGCCGTTGACAGTGCCCAAACATCTTCTCCTCTCCTCACTGACTTTTTTTTAACGGCCTAATGGTCGGTGACTACTTCAAGGGTCTTTTCCTTAGTTCTAGTTCGGCACAAGATTCTCCGCTAACGGTCTACTAGACAATATTAGTGTGTTTTCTTCCTAAGATTTCATTTCCAAGCCTTCTTTGCTAATTTCAATCATCTTTTCCCAAAATCTGATCCAAAATCACCTAAATCGACTCAAAAACAAGAACATATGCGATTCAAAACTCCATACACTCTAAGTTATAAAAAACTATATATAAATGAAAATATATTAAATATTTTAAGTGAGACAAAATGTGAATGAAAACTATGCTAATAATCACATATATCACCTTAGCCAATATACCATCACCAAGGCTACACCGACAAATTCCAAAGTAAGACATGATTCATGGAAGCTGAATTTGAGTTGAGTTATGAGCATGAATATATAAACGTGATGAAACAGATTTGGGAGTGAATCACTAAAAACATCTTCAAATACATGATGTGAAGCCCTTTGATCATAGTGTTGTACCTATTGTGAAAGGCTAAATACCAACCACACAAGGCGTTTTAAATCACATTTCAAAGTAAGTCATAGCATTTACTATCAAAGTATTAATCTACCATTTGTTTAAAGAAAAGAGGATTATCTACAATGGAAAGATGTTATGGAAATTTATTTTTTTAGCTACACGACACGTGAGAAGGAAAGGGATGACCCGATTTTGCATTAGAAAATGAAGAACCATAACATGTTTCTCCCAATTTAAATTAAGATTAGTTTAATTAGATGTTTTATGTATCACATTACTCGTACATGGAAACAAAACAAGAAACAAGAAAACGGAAACATAATTTAAAGAACTTAAGAAGAGAAGAAGAAAAAAATAACAATGGATTGATATCTCAAGATCCAAAAAGATCTCTTGAACATGTCTCCAAACTCTCTAGATTACACATAGTGGCTGAAAAGTAGGCCAAAAAGTTATATGTTTAGAACCGGGTCAAATTCTAATTAAAAATACATAAGAAATAAGTCAAGTATCTTACCATCGATCTCCAAACGATTTTAGGGCAGCAGAAAACTTGGTTCGACATATGGGAGTGGTTAGGGGCCAAATAACCATTAAAAGTTTCACTGAGTTCTCAGCTCGAGCTTAGGCCTCATCAGCAGCCTAACCAGTGGCATGTAGGCCGTTGACAGTGCCCAAACATCTTCTCCTCTCCTCACTGACTTTTTTTTAACGGCCTAATGGTCGGTGACTACTTCAAGGGTCTTTTCCTTAGTTCTAGTTCGGCACAAGATTCTCCGCTAACGGTCTACTAGACAATATTAGTGTGTTTTCTTCCTAAGATTTCATTTCCAAGCCTTCTTTGCTAATTTCAATCATCTTTTCCCAAAATCTGATCCAAAATCACCTAAATCGACTCAAAAACAAGAACATATGCGATTCAAAACTCCATACACTCTAATTTATAAAAAACTATATATAAATGAAAATATATTAAATAATTTAAGTGAGACAAAATGTGAATGAAAACTATGCTAATAATCACATATATCACCTTAGCCAATATACCATCACCAAGGCTACACCGACAAATTCCAAAGTAAGACATGATTCATGGAAGCTGAATTTGAGTTGAGTTATGAGCATGAATATATAAACGTGATGAAACAGATTTGGGAGTGAATCACTAAAAACATCTTCAAATACATGATGTGAAGCCCTTTGATCATACTGTTGTACCTATTGTGAAAGGCTAAATACCAACCACACAAGGCGTTTTAAATCACATTTCAAAGTAAGTCATAGCATTTACTATCAAAGTATTAATCTACCATTTGTTTAAAGAAAAGAGGATTATCTACAATCGAAAGATGTTATGGAAAATTATTTTTTTAGCTACAAGACACGTGAGAAGGAAAGGGATGACCCGATTTTGCATTAGAAAATGAAGAACCATAACATGTTTCTCCCAATTTAAATTAAGATTAGTTTAATTAGATGTTTTATGTATCACATTACTCGTACATGGAAACAAAACAAGAAACAAGAAAACGGAAACATAATTTAAAGAGATTAAGAAGAGAAGAAGAAAAAAATAACAATGGATTGATATCTCAAGATCCAAAAAGATCTCTTGAACATGTCTCCAAACTCTCTAGATTACACATAGTGGCTGAAAAGTAGGCCAAAAAGTTATATGTTTAGAACCGGGTCAAATTCTAATTAAAAATGCATAAGAAATAAGTCAAGTATCTTACCATCGATCTCCAAACGATTTTAGGGCAGCAGAAAACTTGGTTCGACATATGGGAGTGGTTAGGGGCCAAATAACCATTAAAAGTTTCACTGAGTTCTCAGCTCGAGCTTAGGCCTCATCAGCAGCCTAACCAGTGGCATGTAGGCCGTTGACAGTGCCCAAACATCTTCTCCTCTCCTCACTGACTTTTTTTTAACGGCCTAATGGTCGGTGACTACTTCAAGGGTCTTTTCCTTAGTTCTAGTTCGGCACAAGATTCTCCGCTAACGGTCTACTAGACAATATTAGTGTGTTTTCTTCCTAAGATTTCATTTCCAAGCCTTCTTTGCTAATTTCAATCATCTTTTCCCAAAATCTGATCCAAAATCACCTAAATCGACTCAAAAACAAGAACATATGCGATTCAAAACTCCATACACTCTAAGTTATAAAAAACTATATATAAATGAAAATATATTAAATATTTTAAGTGAGACAAAATGTGAATGAAAACTATGCTAATAATCACATATATCACCTTAGCCAATATACCATCACCAAGGCTACACCGACAAATTCCAAAGTAAGACATGATTCATGGAAGCTGAATTTGAGTTGAGTTATGAGCATGAATATATAAACGTGATGAAACAGATTTGGGAGTGAATCACTAAAAACATCTTCAAATACATGATGTGAAGCCCTTTGATCATACTGTTGTACCTATTGTGAAAGGCTAAATACCAACCACACAAGGCGTTTTAAATCACATTTCAAAGTAAGTCATAGCATTTACTATCAAAGTATTAATCTACCATTTGTTTAAAGAAAAGAGGATTATCTACAATGGAAAGATGTTATGGAAATTTATTTTTTTAGCTACACGACACGTGAGAAGGAAAGGGATGACCCGATTTTGCATTAGAAAATGAAGAACCATAACATGTTTCTCCCAATTTAAATTAAGATTAGTTTAATTAGATGTTTTATGTATCACATTACTCGTACATGGAAACAAAACAAGAAACAAGAAAACGGAAACATAATTTAAAGAACTTAAGAAGAGAAGAAGAAAAAAATAACAATGGATTGATATCTCAAGATCCAAAAAGATCTCTTGAACATGTCTCCAAACTCTCTAGATTACACATAGTGGCTGAAAAGTAGGCCAAAAAGTTATATGTTTAGAACCGGGTCAAATTCTAATTAAAAATGCATAAGAAATAAGTCAAGTATCTTACCATCGATCTCCAAACGATTTTAGGGCAGCAGAAAACTTGGTTCGACATATGGGAGTGGTTAGGGGCCAAATAACCATTAAAAGTTTCACTGAGTTCTCAGCTCGAGCTTAGGCCTCATCAGCAGCCTAACCAGTGGCATGTAGGCCGTTGACAGTGCCCAAACATCTTCTCTTCTCCTCACTGACTTTTTTTTAACGGCCTAATGGTCGGTGACTACTTCAAGGGTCTTTTCCTTAGTTCTAGTTCGGCACAAGATTCTCCGCTAACGGTCTACTAGACAATATTAGTGTGTTTTCTTCCTAAGATTTCATTTCCAAGCCTTCTTTGCTAATTTCAATCATCTTTTCCCAAAATCTGATCCAAAATCACCTAAATCGACTCAAAAACAAGAACATATGCGATTCAAAACTCCATACACTCTAAGTTATAAAAAACTATATATAAATGAAAATATATTAAATATTTTAAGTGAGACAAAATGTGAATGAAAACTATGCTAATAATCACATATATCACCTTAGCCAATATACCATCACCAAGGCTACACCGACAAATTCCAAAGTAAGACATGATTCATGGAAGCTGAATTTGAGTTGAGTTATGAGCATGAATATATAAACGTGATGAAACAGATTTGGGAGTGAATCACTAAAAACATCTTCAAATACATGATGTGAAGCCCTTTGATCATACTGTTGTACCTATTGTGAAAGGCTAAATACCAACCACACAAGGCGTTTTAAATCACATTTCAAAGTAAGTCATAGCATTTACTATCAAAGTATTAATCTACCATTTGTTTAAAGAAAAGAGGATTATCTACAATGGAAAGATGTTATGGAAATTTATTTTTTTAGCTACACGACACGTGAGAAGGAAAGGGATGACCCGATTTTGCATTAGAAAATGAAGAACCATAACATGTTTCTCCCAATTTAAATTAAGATTAGTTTAATTAGATGTTTTATGTATCACATTACTCGTACATGGAAACAAAACAAGAAACAAGAAAACGGAAACATAATTTAAAGAACTTAAGAAGAGAAGAAGAAAAAAATAACAATGGATTGATATCTCAAGATCCAAAAAGATCTCTTGAACATGTCTCCAAACTCTCTAGATTACACATAGTGGCTGAAAAGTAGGCCAAAAAGTTATATGTTTAGAACCGGGTCAAATTCTAATTAAAAATGCATAAGATATAAGTCAAGTATCTTACCATCGATCTCCAAACGATTTTAGGGCAGCAGAAAACTTGGTTCGACATATGGGAGTGGTTAGGGGCCAAATAACCATTAAAAGTTTCACTGAGTTCTCAGCTCGAGCTTAGGCCTCATCAGCAGCCTAACCAGTGGCATGTAGGCCGTTGACAGTGCCCAAACATCTTCTCTTCTCCTCACTGACTTTTTTTTAACGGCCTAATGGTCGGTGACTACTTCAAGGGTCTTTTCCTTAGTTCTAGTTCGGCACAAGATTCTCCGCTAACGGTCTACTAGACAATATTAGTGTGTTTTCTTCCTAAGATTTCATTTCCAAGCCTTCTTTGCTAATTTCAATCATCTTTTCCCAAAATCTGATCCAAAATCACCTAAATCGACTCAAAAACAAGAACATATGCGATTTAAAACTCCATACACTCTAAGTTATAAAAAACTATATATAAATGAAAATATATTAAATATTTTAAGTGAGACAAAATGTGAATGAAAACTATGCTAATAATCACATATATCACCTTAGCCAATATACCATCACCAAGGCTACACCGACAAATTCCAAAGTAAGACATGATTCATGGAAGCTGAATTTGAGTTGAGTTATGAGCATGAATATATAAACGTGATGAAACAGATTTGGGAGTGAATCACTAAAAACATCTTCAAATACATGATGTGAAGCCCTTTGATCATACTGTTGTACCTATTGTGAAAGGCTAAATACCAACCACACAAGGCGTTTTAAATCACATTTCAAAGTAAGTCATAGCATTTACTATCAAAGTATTAATCTACCATTTGTTTAAAGAAAAGAGGATTATCTACAATCGAAAGATGTTATGGAAAATTATTTTTTTAGCTACAAGACACGTGAGAAGGAAAGGGATGACCCGATTTTGCATTAGAAAATGAAGAACCATAACATGTTTCTCCCAATTTAAATTAAGATTAGTTTAATTAGATGTTTTATGTATCACATTACTCGTACATGGAAACAAAACAAGAAACAAGAAAACGGAAACATAATTTAAAGAGATTAAGAAGAGAAGAAGAAAAAAATAACAATGGATTGATATCTCAAGATCCAAAAAGATCTCTTGAACATGTCTCCAAACTCTCTAGATTACACATAGTGGCTGAAAAGTAGGCCAAAAAGTTATATGTTTAGAACCGGGTCAAATTCTAATTAAAAATGCATAAGAAATAAGTCAAGTATCTTACCATCGATCTCCAAACGATTTTAGGGCAGCAGAAAACTTGGTTCGACATATGGGAGTGGTTAGGGGCCAAATAACCATTAAAAGTTTCACTGAGTTCTCAGCTCGAGCTTAGGCCTCATCAGCAGCCTAACCAGTGGCATGTAGGCCGTTGACAGTGCCCAAACATCTTCTCCTCTCCTCACTGACTTTTTTTTAACGGCCTAATGGTCGGTGACTACTTCAAGGGTCTTTTCCTTAGTTCTAGTTCGGCACAAGATTCTCCGCTAACGGTCTACTAGACAATATTAGTGTGTTTTCTTCCTAAGATTTCATTTCCAAGCCTTCTTTGCTAATTTCAATCATCTTTTCCCAAAATCTGATCCAAAATCACCTAAATCGACTCAAAAACAAGAACATATGCGATTCAA
>JAKUCM010002208.1:0-70879 GCA_023374145.1 Lepidium sativum | reverse complement strand
CACCAAACTGCGAGCTAACATGGCAGCGACACAAAAACAGATGGAACAGTCTGCAAATAAGCATCGCCGAGACGTGAACTGAGACGTCGGAGATTCAGTTTATGTCAAGCTGCGCCCTTACCGCCAGAAATCAATCATACCTCGTTTTAATGAAAAGATGTCTCCTAGTTACTTTGGACCGTATAAGATAGTGCAGAAGGTGGGAAAAGTAGCCTACAAGCTGGAGATGCCAGAAGGAAGCATGATCCATCATGTTTTTCATGTGTCACAACTAAAAATGGCAGTCCTAACTGACAAAGCATCACAGGAGATACCCGCAGCTTACGACACAGACCCATACCGCGGTACACAGCCTGACTCCATTGTCGCCATCAGAAAAGGAGCGCTTGATCAGGGTCCAGAGGTCCTTATCCACTGGGAATTAGGCTCCGACAGAGAGCATTCATGGGAGATGGTTGCAAACTTACAGACTCATTCCCTGCACTTCCACCTTGTGTGTGTATGGGGGGGGGTTATTGATAATTTTGCAGTGGCCTTAACCAAAGTTACACGGAAGAGGAGGTCTAAGATCGCGAAGACAGATTGAGATAGTGGTTAAGGTGGGACCTTCTGAAGGAACAAGAGTCTTTGGACTAGAGAGTGAAGACTCTGTGTCAAAGAGAAGACTCATCTATCTTTATTTATGCATTGTCGTTTAACTAAGATACAATGTCATTTAAGTATTGTAAGGCTTAAATAGCCAAAAGACCTAAAGAGGAAATTACATTATCAAGTATTAAGAAAACGCCATATTTCTCTCCTCATCTCTTCTCGCTTCTGCTGTCTTCGTTATGTGATTCAGCTTCTTCTTCTCTATTCTATCTTTTGGTGCTAATCTCTTCTTCTTCCTTCTGTGACAGATAGCCGGAGACTATCATCGATTTTAATCTCTTCTCTGCAATCGATTCTTTCTCCATCGTTATCTTCACTCTTTTCTCTCTCTCCCTCTCTCTCTTTTTGCTGTCTCTCTTCAACTTCCTCCATATAAGATGCGAAGTTCGCCGAGGTGTTCAACCCAACGAGAGATAAGAGAAATTCAAGCCTTAGAGAATGAAGATGGAGAAGGAGGTGATGTCGTGGAGTGGCTGGGTAATAATGAAGTTGGCTCAGTTGATGAAGTTTTTGTGGTTAATGAGGAAGATGATGCAGAAGACGGTGAAGGAGAAAATGATGTTGTTTCTTGCAAAGATGATGCTGGTTCAATGTTAGAAACTCAATTTGGAAGGAAAATGGTAAATTCTTATGATGAGAGTGATGACAGTGGGGATGAAATCTGGAAAGATGATATCATACTTGAAAAGCAAAAGATTCAGACGAGGAAGATGAAATTCCAAGAGATGAACCTGCAGATTCTGAACGAGATGACTAAATTCTTGCGTTGGGAAAGTCATTTTCCTCAGCTGCTGATTTCAAACATGCTCTTCTCATATATACTCTTAAGACTAAATACAATATCAAGCTTTACGTGTCCGCACAAAGAATATGAGGTGGAGTTTGTTGCGCTACAGAGGATGATTGGCTTGGGAGAGTGTATTGTTCATATGAAAAGAGTATTCATAAGATGCAGATTAAGGTGTATGAGAGTATATACATTTGCACTAGGTCTGGTTACACTAAGATGATGAAAACCTCTACCATTGCTCATATATTTGAAGAGAGACTTGTTGGTTTTATGAGAATAAACTTAACATAAAAGTGGACACTTCACTTGGTGAATGAAACCACTTAATTCACAAAAGATGAATTCGGTCTCAAGAGTGAAGAAAAACCAACTTATGGTTGAATATACACATAAATACCTTAGTAAATCCGAGATTACTATGGAGTAACTTGGCCTTAACTAGGACACTTAATCTAAACCGAGGAGAGCATCACAACACTTGAGGTTTGTGTGCTTGATAGATCTTAAAAGTAAATGAAAAAAAAATATAAGAAGAGTTTAGTGGAGATTTAGAAGTGATTAGGTTGAAGAGAGCGGCCATTAAGCACATTGAAACTACTAAACTTAAATAATTGAGTGAGCTTTTGTAACACTTCTTTTTATATATTTTGGATTAAAATTATAAAACATATATAAGACCTTATATAGAAGGAGACACTTACAAGAAGGTTGCCCAAAAACATGTAAGAAACAAGGTTTGAGGCAACATAGTCAAGACAAAATTAAAATTAAAGCATTTTTGACCATGCTTTTGACTCAGTAACCTTATCCTTCTTTTTCATCATTTTGGATCTTCTTGAAGTTTATTTTAGACCCAAATAGCCTTTGGTCCACGCCCCATTTGATCAAAAACATCATTTGGAAATTTCAGGAAACATTGACTTTTTTTGCCTCATCGTTGACTTTTCCATAACATGTTCCATGCCTTCTTTTCATGACCTTTTGATGATTTGATGACCCTTAACCAGGGACCTTTTTCCTCCTTTGAGGTCCTTGGGATGGCCTTCAGCCTTGTCTCAATGACTTCGGCTTTGACTCTCCTTTAATTCATCTTCTTGACCTTGGGGTCTTCGGCCTCTTCGGCCTTTACCCTTTAGTTTCTTTGATATATACTAATACCTTCCCCAAGCTTGGTCGTCGAGACGCTCAAGGACAAAGGCCTAAGGACCAAAGGCCAAACTTGCCAATCGACAAGACTACCTCGTTAAAAATCCTCGAGAGAAAACCATGTGGGACAAAACCCTTCTAGTGGAAAAAGAGTATAGCTCATCAGTGGTTTGATGTAGCTTGACCCCGGTTTTTGAATGACTTTGCAACCGGCGCCATCTTTTTCTAAGTGATATATTGCCTTAGTTCTTCTTGACTTTTTTTACCTCCTTTTGAACCTCTTGTTCCATCTAGTGCTCCTCTTTGAGAATTTCCACACATTCCTCCTTCTCTTTTGAACCTTCATCATGAGATTCAAAGAGAAATTTTAAAGTATATGTTGTGGGGTTTTAAGAAATACTTGAATGAAATTAAAGAGACCAAATAATAGGATTTAATGCCAAAGATATGAATTTTATTTTAACAACTTAAAAATTTGGAAATGGATAAGAGTTTAGCCTTTTGGAGATCGTAGAGGGTTGTGGACACTTCTTTGGTTTGGATTCAAAGCCTTCCACCAGCTAGCATCTCCATTTTTGACCTTCCATCTTAGTCACCTACGGATCCACCTTCTTTGGGTCAGCCCTTTTTGGTCTGCCTCTTCAAGTATTTTCGTGTTGACTAGGTTGGATCTATGGAGACCAAAGCTTTGGCGTGCTTTCTTCTATCTTCATTTGAAGCCTTCAAAGCTCGCCACTTCTCCTTTGAGATAACAACCGAGTTTTCCCACCACCTTTACTTTTGAATCAGTTTTTTTAGAGTTAAAACATTCACTCAAAAACAACCGGAGATGGTGAAAGGTTAGAGAATAAGAAAAAGAGAGAGTAAAGAGAATAGAGGGAGAATTAGCAAGAATAATGACAATAAGCAGAAGCAATAGAGAATGGGAGAATAGAAAATTTTGGCTTAAGAGTTCATATGGACTGAGTTTTGCTCTGTTTCTTGAGCTTTATGGAAGCTTTTGCTGCCACATACCTAGCCAAGAACACCTAGAACTACAAGAACTTGGTGCTTTAATGGCTGGTAAAATCATGGACCGATGGAAAACTGATTTATCCACCGGTTTACTTCTTGAACTTATAGAATAACAAACTTCAAGAGGTTTCCCGTGAGCTTTTGAGATCAAGAGCCACAAAATAACACAAAGATTAGTGCTTTTTATGGTTTGAACAAAGAAAACTTCAACTACGCAAAAGATCATCCATTTTCAAGAATTTCTTTGAGTGATGATAGTTAAAAACGAAAACTTTAGTCTAAGACCTTCCCCATTTGAGAGAAGCTAATATCCATTGATAAAGCTAAGAGGTAAAGATCTTAGATCTAAAAAACGAAACTTCATTCAAGTCCTCTTCTTTTGATTCATTGGACAAGATGAAGAACATAAAAAACGAAGTAAAAACAAGAGACCGAGATTTTGTGGGAACCAAGCTCTTGTGGCTCTGATACCATGTTGGTTTTATGAGAGTAAACTCAACGTAAATGTGGAGACTTCTCTTGGTGAATGAAACCGAAGATGGGCCTGAAATCGCCTGTTTTGAACCGTTTTGTCAATTGTTTTGGGTTTACAATGTGTGTATACTGTTGGTTTTGTCGCTCATTTATGGGCTGTGGGCCAAACCGTTAGCCCATTAAGAAATTAATGTGCTTAATGGATCTACGACCAGCATCAGCCCAAATTTTTCTTTAGCTTGTTTTTCGTTATTGGGCCAAGTCTGACCCAATACCAGAGAGAATGAATCAGCCTGTGTTTAAGGCTAGATTCATCTTCCTCGTTTTAACATTGCGATTAGAGGTTTTACAGAGAGAAGAGGGACACCATTGTTGTAACAGAGTCGAAGCTCTGCAAAATAACACTGTGACTATAGTGGATTCCGGATTTATATCTGAAGAGAGATGTACTCGTCGAACTTTCATCGACGGGGAACTCTATAATCTCGGGTCTAATTTCTTATGCTTAGTTTCTTTCTTTTACTCAAATTCGAACCCAAATCACATCGATTTTGATCCGCAAGTGAACTTGAGTAATCATACGAGCATATGCGTTAACAAGTGGTATCAGAGCTTGCGTTAAAGAAGTGTAAACCGCATTAAGCTCAGGGTTAATAAAGGGAAGAGGTACAAGAAAAGGAAAACTTACGTTTCAGAAGGGTCGTCGCAGCTTCTCGTCTTCTTCTCTTGGAGACGTGAAGGAGTCTTGAAGGTCATCGACATTGATTGGTATCTCGCAAGAAAATCACAGAAGGTCTTAGTATTTACTTGCGCAACAAGGAAGTTTAAACAAAACAACAAACTTTTCAAAGTATCGAAGGTTTCAAGCATGGAAGTCATCTCAGGAAAGTTTGAGGTGGAGAAATTTGATGGTAAAGGAGATTTCGGATTATGGAAATACAGAATGCTAGGACAGTTTGAGATTCATGGTCTTCTCACAATAATTGAGAAAGATCATGAAGAAGTATGGCCGATGGAGGAAGTATCTGTGACAGACAAAAGAAACAGGGAAAGAAATCAAAATAGGTAAACTAGTGTCAAAGGATCCTCAATGGGAGCTAAAGGATCGGAGAGCAAGAAGCCTGCTCGAACAATGCTTATCTAAATCGGTATTGTGGAAGGTAATGAATGAAGGTACTGCATTCAAGCAATGGAAAGCACTAGAACGTGATTACCAGACCAAGACCAAAGCTAACAGATTTTACTTAAAGAAACAATTCTCTTTATATAGAATGGATGAGGACAAATCAATAGAAGAAAATCTTGATGTGTTCCTAAAGCTGATAGGAGACTTAGAAAGTCTAAAGGTTACCATTCAAGACGAAGATCAAGCTATTGCATTGTTAAACAGTCTACCACCTCAATATGATCCTCTTACACACACTTTACAGTTCGGTAATGCTAAAGATACTCTAACCATGAATGATGTTATAACAAAAGCCTATGGAATGGAATCAAACCTAAGGAAAAAAGGGTTACTAAGGAAGAAAACACATTCAGAAGGATTGACTGTTGATAGCAGAGGTAGAACAGAAAGGAGAAATGAAAAGAGTTCAGGGAAGAACAGGGGCAGATCAAAAAGTAAGGGTCGGTCTAAGTCAAGACCAAAACAAAACAATGAAGAAATCAGGGCTTGTTGGATATGTGGAGATGAAAATCACTGGAAGCGTGATTGCCCACAAAAGAAGAATGGGAAAGGAAAGGAATCAGCAAATTGTGCAACAAAAGAATCAAAGAGTCTAGCCTACACTACAAGCCTAATTGCAACAACTGAGGAATGGGTAACGGACTCGGGTTGTACCTTGCACATAACACCTAGGAAAGATCTAATTACTGACCTAGTAGAATTCGAAGGAAACAAAGTCTACATGGGAAACAACTTATACTGTTCAGTCAAAGGAATTGGCAATATCATAACTGAGAATAAAGAAGGTAACTTAGTTACCTTAAATGGTGTGAGATATGTACCGAAAATGAGCAGGAATTTAATATCATATGGTCAACTACAAGAACTAGGGTGTTATTATCAAGGAAAGGATCTCAACATTCAGTTTTACAAGAAAAATGGTGATAGATTCCTGTCTGGAAAATACCAGAATGGTTTATACTTCTTAGATGGAAAGGTACTAAGTACAGAAGTCAATATAGCAAAGGAAACTATTGATATGACAACTAGATGGCATCAAAGACTAGCTCATATATGGAAAAAAGGTCAATGGAAACCTTAGTCATAAAGGACCATCTAAGGAAAGGAGATGTAAAAGCTATGGGGTTTTGTGAAGCATGCGCATTGGAAAAGACTCATAGACTTAGTTTTCAGAAGGGAAAACATACCTCAAAATGTACTTTAGAGTACATCCATTCGGATTTATGGGGATCATTGAATACTACTCCTAGCATATCAGATTGTCAATACTTCATTAGTTTTATCGATGACTATCCAAAGAAGGTATGGATTCAGTTTCTAAGAAAAAATAGTGATGCATTTCAAGCTTTCAAGGAATGGAAAATGCTGACAGAAAACCAAACTGGAAAGAGAATTAAGTGCCTAAGAACAGACAATGGACTTGAATACTGCAATAAACAGTTTGATGACCTATGCAAAGAAGCAGGAATTAAAAGGCATAAAACTTGTGCGTATACACCACAGCAAAATGGAGTATCAGAAAGAATGAACAGAACAATAATGGAAAAGGTGAGATGTATGCTATCAGAATCTGGCCTAAGTGGGGAATTTTGGGCAGAAGCAGTAAATACAGCGGTATATATCATAAACAGATCACCAGCAGCATCAATCAATTTTGATGTACCAAAAGAAATGTGGTCCAAACATAAACATGAGTACAATCACCTAAGGAGTTTCGGATGTATAACATATGTTCATACTATTCAAGACAAGCTAAGTCCTAGAGCCTTAAAGGGAGATTATGTAGGTTATGGAACAGAAACTAAGAGTTACAGGGTTTGGCTAATCGAAGAAGGAAAACTAGTAATTAGCAGAGATGTAGTCTTTAATGAAGATGAGTTGTACAAAGACTCTATTCCACAAGAACAAAAACCTAAGGCTGATAAAAGAAACAAAGAGAGAAAATCCAATAAAAGGGTAACCTTCAGAGTAAACCTAGAGGAAATACTGGGTGAGGAAGATCAACTAAAGGGTATTGTTGGGTCAGGTGCAGCAAGTCTAGAATATGTGTCCGAAAATTTCAGTGAAGAAGAGAATATTGTAGACTTTGGAAATACAGAAAGTGAAGAGATTAATTTTGGAAGACTACCTATTAGCTCGGGACAGGAAAAGAAGAGATATAAGACCTCCATCTAGGTTTGAAGAAGCAGACCTAGTTGCCTTTGCACTATCAAGTTCTGAGGAGATAGAACTTGAAGAACCGAAGACCTATACAAAAGTGATGAGGACATCGACTCCAACAAGTCTATAGAAGAGATGTTAGCAGATCAAGACACAATCATCATGAAGGATCCGCCTAAGACAAGAGCACAAACAAAGAGGCTTAGAGAAATGTTTAACAAGTCCATACAAAGCCTCCTAGCACAAAGAGTAGAAGATAAAAGGGCTGGATTAAAAGATGGAAGTATTTGAGCCCAAATGGAGCTACTTGAAGGCCAAATGGTGATGATCTCAATCCAGCCACTTAAAGGCCCAACTAAGGATGCCTAAGACTTACCAAAACCGAGTTAAGGTAAGTATTTCCATTATTCCAATTACCATTATTCTGTTTGCTTCTTTTGCAGATTTCCTTTTCAATTTCTTTCTTTTTTTAACCAAATTGTAATCTTTCCATTTTATTTCGAGTATTCTCATTTATGTAAGAGATACTCTCCTAGCTGTCTTGAACCACTATATAAGGTTCCTAATATACAGCCTTGTAACACACCTTTTTAATCAATAAAGATCGAAGTCTTCTTCTCAAAGCCGAGAGAGATTAACACTTCGAATTTGGCCTTTCCTTGTGAGTGATATCAAGGCGACTCCGAGTTCTGACTTATCACAAGTTCTTCCATCATTTGTGTGGCGTCCTTCAATCCCCCTTCACACCCCTTTCATCCACCGAATTGCCTAGAGAGAGACTTGAGTCCAGCTAGTCAATTCCCATCTTCCACCCTATTGCTCATTGGTTTCTAAGAAAAGAGAGACTTGAGTCCAATCTCTTGAAGCCGCATATCACCTTGTGAGAATCATCCCCGGTTCTTACATCTATTTGGTATCAGAGCCAAAATTCCAAACTAGGTGATTTCGCTCCATATCTTTTGTTATTTATCTTCCTACTTGTTTCTATATAAATTATATATATATATATATATATAAAGATTTCTTTTGGCTTAAAATTCCAAAAGCACTTGATCGTTTGTTTAAGTGTTTACACAGTTCATAAGCAATGGCTGGAAACACACCCGACCCCAACGCCACTTTACTACAAGCCATAGAAGCCATGAAGAATGATCTAGCTGCTCAGATCGGGCGCATAGATGCTCGTGTTGGGAGGCTGGAAGAAGAAGAAGCTGCTAGTGAAGAAGAAGAGGAAGAAGAGTCACGTTTTGGCAGAAGGAGACACAGCCGAAACAATCATGTTGAGGTAAATCGACAAACTAGCAAAGATTTGAAATTAACAGCTCCTACGTTTGCAGGTCGGATCAACCCTCAAGCCTACCTTGAATGGGAGAGGAGAATGGAGTATATATACGATTACTATGAGTACAACAACTCCAAGAAGATTGCTCTAGCTTCAGGTCAACTCACGGATCATGCTTTGTCATGGTGGGATAGAGTTGTGCAAGATAGGAGGAGAAATGATCTGCCACCTATTACCACTTGGGCCGCAATAAAGTGCAATTTCCATAAGAGGTTTGTACCACCACATTACCATAGAGAGATGCAAAGGCAGTTCAGACAATTTTCACAAAAACATAGGAGTGTGGAAGAGTATTTTGAGGAATTTGAAGAGCTAAGAAACCGGATGGCTCTAGATGAAGATGAAGAGGTTCTTATGGGCCATTTCAAAGATGGACTACAAGAAATAATAGCCATAAAGGTAGATAGACAACCATGCCATGATATGAATGAGCTCTTATATGTGGTTGTACAAGCTAAACAAGGTATTAAGCGCAAGACAGCAACTACCACTCGTTCTAGAACCAACAACTCGTGGATTAATGCACTAGTTAAGGCCAATGACAAAGGAAAGGCAATAGAAACCAACTCAAGGGCCAAGAACACCGCCTTTGACAATACCAAAACGTCAAAACCAGAAACAAGTAAGTCTTTTAACCCCTCTAGATCAAGAGATATAACTTGTTTCAAATGTCAGGGAAGGGGACATTATGCAAAAGAGTGTCCAAACCAACGAATGATGATCATCACGCCTCAAGGAGACTATGAGTCTCAAGATGAGATGGGACACACGGAGGCAACGGATACAGAAGAAGAAGTAGCCTTTCTAGAAACGGGGGACATGTTGGTGGTATGTAGAGCCTTGAGTGCTCTAAGTGAACCAGAAGCAATGCAAAGAGAAAACTTGTTCTTCACTCGCTGTACCATGCAACACAAGGTATGTAGTTTGATAATTGATGGTGGTTCTTGTACTAACACTGCTAGCAAGACAATGGTTGATAAGCTAGGTCTCAAGACAAGCAAACACCCAAGACCATACCGATTAAGATAGCTGGATTCAAACACTAAAATCAAAATAGCCGAGCAAGTCACCATTCCCTTTAAAATTGGGAAGTATCAAGATGAAGTCTTATGTGATGTGGTGCCAATGAAAGTAGGTCACCTACTTTTGGGCCGTCCATGGCAGTTTGATAGAGAAGTTATCCATAATGGCCGCACCAACACTCACTCATTCACTTATAACAAGAGTAAGTTTCAGCTTGCTCCATTATCACCTCAAGAGGTACATGAGATGCAATCTAATTATGCTGCAGAGTATAAGGCTAGTAAAACTAACCTTTACATCACTCCTAGTACCGTTTTTAAAGCTAGAGATAAAAAGCAAACAGTGCTACTAATGGTGTTTAAAGATGTGATGCTCACAGGTTCCAAAGAGATAGTATTTGCACCCGAAATCTCCTCTTTGTTAGACAGGTTTAAGGACGTTTTTCCTGAGGAAATACCAGCTGGATTACCACCTATTAGAGGCATAGAGCATCAAATTGATCTTGTTCCTGGAGCTGCATTGCCTAATAGACCAGCTTACCGAATGAATCTAATGGAAACGAAGGAGTTGAAAAAACAGATTCAAGACTTAATGGCTAAAGGATAAATTAGAGAAAGCTTGAGTCCATGTGCTGTACCAGTCCTATTAGTCCCCAAGAAAGATGCAACATGGAGGATGTGTGTTGACTGTAGAGCCATCAACAACATCACCATCAAATATAGACATCCCATTCCACGATTGGATGATATGTTAGATGAACTACATGGAGCAACAATATTCAGCAGATTTAAGAAGTGGTTACCATCATGTCCGAATGAAAGAAGGAGATGAATGGAAGACCGCCTTCAAGACCAAGCAAGGGCTCTATGAGGAGGACGGCCATATTTACCAAGAATGTCTCAATTCGCCAAAAGGTCCTTTCTATACTCATAATGGTTATCTTTTTAGAGAGAAAAGGCTATGTATTCCACAGGGATCAATGAGAGAGATGTTGATAAGTGAGGCACACAATGGAGGACTCATGAGCCACTTTGGAGTTGATTAAACTCTTAGCGTTTTGGTGGAGCACTTCTTTTGGCCTCACTTGAAGAAGGATGTAGAACGGTTCTGTTCTAAATGCATTACTTACCATAAAGCCAAATCTAGGTCACATTCATACGGTTTATATATGCCTTTACCTATTCATACTATGATGTGGGTTGATATATCAATGGATTTTGTTCTTGGCTTACCCAAAATCCGAGGAAAGGTATCTATATTTGTCGTAGTGGACAGATTTTCAAAGTTGGCACATTTCATTCCATGTGCAAAGACTAGTGACACCACTCAAACTGCTGATCTATTCTTCAAGTAAGTCGTACGACTACATGGAATCCCAAGGACAATTGTTTCGGATAGAGACACCAAGTTCTTGAACCACTTTTGGAGAGTTCTTTGGAGAAAACTCGGAACTAAGCTGCTCTTTTCTACCACTTGTCATCCACAAACTGATGGACAAACCGAGGTTGTAAACAGGTGCTTATCCACTCTTTTAAGAGCCACGGTTGGTAAGAATTTGAGAAATTGGTTAGATTGCATTCCATTTGTTGAATTCGCTTATAATTATGTTAACCACTCAACCACTAAGCTTTCACCTTTTGAGATTGTGTATGGTTTTAAGCCAGAAACGCCTTTAGACCTTGCACCACTGCCCTCTTTAGAGTTCGCTAACCAAGATGGCGAAAGCAAAGCAGAAACAATCAAAAGGTTACACGAGAAGGTGAAGGAGAACATTGAAAAGAAAACCGCAACCTATAAGAAAGCGGCTGACAAAGGATGCAAGGAAGTCATCTTCAACCCAGGAGATTGGGTTTGGGTTCACATGAGGCCAGAAAGATTTCCACACCAACGTAAAAGCAAACTAGTATCTAGAGGAGACGGTCCATTCAAAGTATTAGAGTGGCTCAACAACAACGCCTACCGCCTTGAGCTGCTAGGTGAGTTAACCATATCACCCACTTTCAATGTTGCTGACTTAGCTTCATATGTTGTAGACGGAAGTGTTTTAAGGCCAGAACCTTCTCAAGAGGGAGGGAATGATGAGGACATCGACTCCAACAAGTCTACAGAAGAGATGTTAGCAGATCAAGACACAATCATCATGAAGGATCTACCTAAGACAAGAGCAGGAACGAAGAGGCTTAGAGAAATGTTTAACAAGTCCATACAAAGCCTCCTAGCACAAAGAGTAGAAGATAAAAGGGCCAGATTAAAAGATGGAAGTATTGGAGCCCAAATGGAGCTACTTGAAGGCCAAATGGTGATGATCTCAATCCAGCCACTTAAAGGTCCAACTAAGGACGCCTAAGACTTACCAAAACCGAGTTAATGTAAGTATTTTCCATTATTCCAATTACCATTATTCTGTTTGCTTCTTTTGCAATTTCCTTTTCAATTTCTTTCCTTTTTTTTACCAAATTGTAATCTTTTCAATTGGATGCAGATGGCTATTCAAATTAAAATCAGGAATACCAGGTATTGAAAAACCAAGATTTAAAAGCAGATTGGTTACTAAGGGTTATGCACAGGTTGAAGGAGTAGATTATAATGATATTTTTGCACCAGTAGTTAAGCACGTTTTAATTAGAATTCTACTAGCTACAATTTCAAATTGGAACATGGAACTAGAGCAAATGGATGTGAAAACAGCCTTTTTGCACGGAACATTACAAGAAGAGATCTACATGAATCAACCAGAAGGCTATGAGGTAAAAGGAAAAGAAAGAAAGGTGTGTTTACTTAAGAAATCACTCTATGGATTAAAGCAGTCACCAAGAGAATGGAATGCAAAGTTCAATGAATTCATGAGGAATCAACAGTTTCAAAAGAGTGAATATGATCTATGTGTGTACTACAAGGGAAACACAGTTGATACTATCATATATCTACTCCTATATGTAGATGATATGCTCATTGCATCAACACAGAAACAGTAGATTGTGAACCAAAAGAAACTTCTCAGTAAACAGTTCGAAATGAAAGACCTAGGACCAGCAAGACGAATACTAGGCATGGACATTTACAGAGACAGAAAGCAGAGCACAATACAGCTGTCACAAGAAAACTATATCAAGCAAATCTTAAGTATATTTAACATGAGTGATAGCAGACCAGTTTCTACGCCGATAGGGGTTCAGTTCAAGTTAAAGAGCATTTCAACAGGTGAAGAAGACACAGAGACTAAGGGCATGGAGGACGTACCTTATACGAGTGCAGTCGGAAGTCTGATGTATGCAATGGTCGGATCATGTCCAGACCTTGCTTACTCCATTGGTATCGTTAGCCGGTACATGTCAAAACCAGGAAAAACACACTGGTTAGCAGTCAAATGGATAATGCGTTACTTAACAGAAGCATCAAAAATAAGTCTAACATTCAAGAAAGATTCAGATTTCAGAATTAAAGGCTACTGTGATGCAGATTTTGCTTCAGATTTAGAAAAACGAAGATCAATTTCAGGGTATGTTTTTACTTTGGGAAACAACACAATAGGTTGGAGATCTAGACTACAGAGAGTAGTAGCATTATCTACAACGGAATCAGAGTACATAGCACTATCAGAAGCTAGCAGAGAAGCAGTATGGATACAGGGAATATGCGAAGAAATGAAGCTATGTACAGGAACTGTTGAAATATTATGTGATTCTCAAAGCGCTATCTATCTATCGAAGAACAGAATGTGCAGCGAAAGGACAAAGCATATACAGATCAAATATAACTATATCAGAGAAGTGACAGAAGATAAACAAGTCAAGGTCACTAAGATTCATACATCGATTAACCCAGCAGACATGTTTGCGAAGGTCATACTTGCGGAGAAGTTCAAAGGCTGCATGCAGTCTTGTAGAATGGAGGCATCCTAAGAGTCGATGTATGAGCTTCCGACAGGTAGCGCCGATGTCGGAATGCTCAGATCTGTTGAAAGCTGCACACACTCAACAGAAAAGAAAGAAACTTGAGTTAGTCCCTACCACTAACCTAATCGTATTTAAAGACGAATAAAACCCCGGATTCAGGAGTTCGAAACTAGGGTTTAAGAGAAAAAATCTGAAAGGTCAGAGACTTACATGCAAGGCAGATGAAAGGTCGTGATGGTTTTTTGGTCAAGAGCTGCACCAATAAGAACAAAGAAAGGTCAGATCTAAGAAAGCAAAGGCGGAAAAGAAGAAATCTATTAACTTTCTCCGTAAATCTGAAATATGTTGGAGAAGTTAGAGGTTTCTCACTTACCGGTTTCCTGATGCTTGGGTTAGATCCACTGGAGTTCACCTCATCGCATTCATCGGAAAAGAAAAGAGAAAAAGAGAAGGGGTCAGGTAAAGAGAAAACCGGACCGTCGGATCTGTCAGAAAATGACAAGATCTGTGCATGCGAGAAGGGTTAAGTAAAGAAAAAAAGGAACCGAACCGTCAGATCTATCAGGTAAATGATAGGATCTTCACATGCATGTGTCCGAAAGCTAAAGAGACATTTAAAGCCGAAGATACTTACCGGGAAGTCGAGTCGTCGCCGGAGAAAATCGAAGTTTTTCCACCGTATTTAAGCTACTCTGAAAGGCTATGGTGTTTAATGGGAGTAGAACTAAGCTCTAGATGGATAAAAGCTTTAGAATCTCATGCTATAGAGATGAAGAGGAAGAGGAAGAGGAAGAGGAAGAGACGAGAAGAGAAGAAGAAGGGTCGAGAGAGAATCGCAGCGGCTAGGGTTAGCTTGCGAATGAAATGAAGCGTAAAAGGTGGAGATTTGTTGGTTTTGTCGCTCATTTATGGGCTGTGGGCCGAGCCGTTAGCCCATTAAGCAATTAATGTGCTTAATGCATCTACGATCATCATCGGCCCAAAATTTTCTTGCCCCCGTTTTTCGTTACTGGGGCAAGTCTGGCCCAATACCGGAGAGAATGAATCAGCCCGTGTTTAAGGCTAGATTCAACTTCCTCGTTTTAACATTGCGATTTGAGGTTTTACAAAGAGAAGAGAGACATCGTTGTTGTAACAGAGTCGAAGCTCTGCAAAATAACACTGTGACTATAGTGGATTCCGGATTTATATCCGAAGAGAGATGTACTCGTCGAAGTTTCATCGACGGGGAACTCTATAATCTCGGGTCTCATTTCTCATGCTTACTTTCTTTCTTTTACTCAAATTCGAACCCAAATCACATCGATTTTGATCCGCAAGTGAACTTGAGTAATCATACGAGCATATGCGTTAACATATACGAATGTACAAAAGACGAGTGTAACTTGATTGGAAGATGATAAGGAATCAAATGTAGAGAAGCTTCCTATGTCTGATCTATAGATCAATTGGGTACCTTAAGAATGTGCATTTTAATAGAGAATATTTGAGAGATAATGAGGGGAGAAACTCAGAACAGTGTACCAAACAACAAAGACCCAACTCTGAAGACAATAATACATATCACAGTTTCAGTATGTTCTCAGAACTAACACAGCTTTCCAAATCTGCATTATCAATGCTCCTTGACAACTAAAAGTGATGGTTACTTTCCTGGAAGATCAATGGTTAACGGCTGAATAGGCTCATCTTCCTCCAGGTACTCAAAAATATATTTTTCTGATTCAAAAATTAAGCAATTCACAACTTTTTTTTTATTTCTTCTTCACAGAAAGAAAGATAATGAAAATTGTTACACCATGAATGAAAGAAATGGAAGCTGTACATGATACAATAAAAGCTCGCTCTGTTCTTGTAACTCACCACTTAAAACGTAACTTTTTTTTTTCTTTTCTTTGTTCTTCGCTCGCTCTGACAACAAATTTCGTGACTTATTGACAAAAAATTGAAAATCCAATCGTATGGCAACCTCTTCTTCATCACCCATTTATTACTTTACTATAATCACCAAATCTCATACGACTGAGCCGCCGTGTTTCCGCCGTATATGCTACCACCGGTAAAGCATGAGGACGGAGAACTCATGAGCTCTTTACAAGGCTCAGGAGACACGTCGTCTGAGAATCCAGAAACGTTGGAGCATACCCACGATTCTGAACGCGTTTTTAGATGAATATCCCCTAGGCAAATCGACGTGAACGGAGATTCTCCCATTCCAGTGAAATTACCAGCAATTCCTATATCCTCTCCAGTGAAATTACACATGACTATATGCGTCACGACCGGGAGTGCGTCCCTGTCGTATTCATCATCCGGATGTGACCCGACGTGGCCATCGGCCACAATGGCTATGTCGATGCTGGTGAGTTCCACGTCGGAGATTGTTATATTACGGATATATCCTCCTCTGCCTCTGGTGGTTCTAAAGGCTACACCTACGAGTGAGCTTTGTACGTTAAGATGCTCGACAGTTACGTCAGAGATTCCGCCTGACATTTCGCTTCCAAAGGAGATTCCAGCACCAGTGGGAGACTTTAAGCTAAGATTCCGAATATGGACAGTAGTGGTTGGACGGCCATAGTTTATGCCGTATTGGTCCCAACCACTCTTAAGTGAGATTGCGTCATGGCCAACATGTACCGTTGAGTCCTCTATACAAACTTTGTCCGAAGAATCTGAAAAGAAAAAAAACAGGAATTAGATTACGGACGATAGCATTACAGAAAAATAGAAAAAGTGAGGAAATGAATTTACCTGGGACAATTCCAACAACGAATGGAGAATCTACCGATGTTGCGATTACAACTTTCCGGATATGAACCTGACTGCAATATACAGGGTGAATGTTGATGGAGGGTGCGTTCAAGAAGGTTAAATTCGATATAAGGATGTGTTTGGATGAGACGAATTCTATGAGATGAGGTCGGCTATAGTTCAAAGACCCTGACTCAAGCCATTCCCACCATGCTGCACCCTGACCGTCAAATGTCCCGTTATTGCCTGCCAAAAATCAACAAGTGTTAAGTCTTAATGTTATCATGCCAGATAACTTCTGTAACAGTTGGGATGGTATGAGCTTATTGTTTACCAGTGATGACAACATCTATTAGATTATCTCCATTGATCAAACTTCTGTAACGCTTTCCAGGAAGTTCAATTCCGCGACCATATGACGGTAGAGGAGTGACAGTGTCCCAATGCGACGGATCCTAGCACGTTAAGAACAAAGAAAGACAGTGTTACCGCTTTAACAAAGGTTAAACACAGCACTTGTCTACCTAAAACTGCAAGTGATAATCATATCATTTTTCCAAACGCAAACGCCATAACAAATCAGCCAAACAACATTCAAAGCTTTTGCTAGAGATCATACCGGTGATGCAAGAATAGTTGCTCCTTTCTCTAAGAAGAGTGTAAGATGGCTCGTGAGATTGAAGCTTCCGGTGAGCCATTTCCCTGGTGGGACATAAAGCTGAGCACCACCTTTATCTGCAAACGACTTGAGATAGAAAATAGCATTCTGGAAAGCAAGTGTGTTTAGCGTTTTCCCATCTCCAACCGCTCCGAATTCGAGGATTGAAACGCTGTGAGGTCTCGGGTCTAACTTGAATTTCTCCTTGCAGATGGCATTATTGCTTTCTCCTCTGATCAATAGATTGGTTAATGCCAGTAGCCAGACCAATGCCACCTGCATTACAACTCGAGCCAATCAGTTTAAAATCGATAAAATTGGATTCAAACTGATGAATTTGTCTATGGATTTAGCAAGACATGGATATGAATAAATAACGAGAATCATATATCAGGGGAAAACATGAACTCTCCTCAACATACGAGATTCCGACATAACTAACACTTTCTCAGAAAAATTTCGGTTTCCATGGAGAGCTTCAAGGAAATCTGATTAAACAAAAATCTCGGAAAATCTCTTAAACAGCCATTGAAAAGTTCATAAAATTTCAACTTCAAGAGAAAACGAAAGTATCAATCAGAAATCACAGAAATGAAGATCCAAGAAGACAAAAATAGAAAGAGAGGAATCTGTGAAAGAATTATAGATTTGACTACTTGGAAGGTCAGAATTACAAACAAATACTGAGAGAAGAAACCTAGAAGATATGTTGATTTCCTATGATCTTATTCACCAACAAAGATTCAGTAGAAGAAGTGAGAGAATCATAGAATTGAAGTAAGAGATTCATCAGCAAAGTTTCAAACTTTGGAAGTGAAGATGGAAAATAAGAAGAACCCAATAGATAAAAGAAAGGGAGAAACGTACTTACTGGCATCTTCATGGAGTCAGAAACTTGAAGTTCCTGACGAGGAAGGAGAAAAGTCGTGAAGAAAGAGCAAAGAGAAGAGGAGATGAAGAGAGGAGTCGGAAGAGCAAGTACATGTTATTATTTGTTTAAACACGCACACACACACCTGTTTGTTGGAATTTGCTATTAATATTAATAATTATTAAGGTGTTGATTTGTTTGATCCCAGTAGTAAGTAACATTCAATTTACATAAAAGGACCCGACAATATAACTCACTCACATCTTCGAACCATTTTTCACTCCTTCTCCCTCGTAAGCTAATCTGTTTTTTATCTATCAAATAATCATTATACTGGTAACAAAGTCTGATATATCTAAGGAATATTTCATTTCTGTCTTATAGTTATCCGTTTCCTATTAGAATATTGCATTCCTTAATATATTTGGTATCTAATTAAATTGGTAATTAAGGAGTTTTTCCTAATCTATTTCTATTTTGATGGACGGTTGAGATTAAATCTTAAGGAAACCCTAAAGAGGAATTATGTCCTCTCTCCACCTATAAATATGTTCTTTTAATCCATCATAAAAGCATGCTTAATAGAAACACAACACATAATAGTATTGTTCAGGACTTCAGGAAACCGTTCATCCAGACATTCTCGACTACAATGGTTGGAGGTACTCCGCTAACCCTCCATCATAGTTCTCTCATGTAATTATTCATGTTGCTAAAATGATCTAGGATTCATGTTAAAATTAATCTAACATGTGGTATCAGAGCATGGTTTTAAGCATCTAATTAGTTCATTAAGTATGATAGAATTATATTTCTGAACAAATTAAAGTTATTTGCATATATGAATCTCTAAAATCCGTCAGTGCAAAATTAGGGTTTTTTCTTAAAATCTGTGAAAAATCGGTTTGTGCAAAATTAGGGTTTTCTGAATGTTCGTGCAAAATCCGGGCGTGCACGATTCGTGCGATTTAAGTTTTTCGCATATAAGAGTTCGTGCACGATTCGGGTCTCTGTGAATTAAGCTTCTCGCAGATAAAAGTTTGTACACAATTAGAATCGTGTTTTGTACATAATTCGTACAAAATCGTGCATAATTGTATAAAGTCGTGTTATGTGCATAATTCGTACAAAATTTTCGGATCATTAAAAAAAAAAAAAAACTATATGTGCATAATTCGTACAGGAAACTGGTTTTCAACAAAAGTGCATTATTAGGTTTTGGATATCACCACAGTGACCTTATCTTAGAATGATTTGCATATGAAAAACTATTGTTTGATATATCTTTGTGAAAATTAGTTACCCACAGGTAGACTATAAACAGTAGATATGATCAATAAACTTATGGAGTATGTATATGTGTAGATTAAGGATATTCATAGATAACTTAGTTTAATTAATACAATACTCAATAACATTTTATGAATAGTATGATTATGATGACTCCCACAGGAGCATCATGATTTTTTTTTGTCATATTTATTCGATAATTGAAATTTGTGTGTTGATTATGTTTTGAACTCTAATTAAAAGCTTGTTATATCTCTAAAAAAAAATTGGAGCCTCTTTTCCTGAAAACTTGTCATATATTGTCTCTGGTGTTCCAATCTTCAGTGGAACCAATTTCTCATAATGGAAAGAGAAAGTTGAGTTTACATTAGGAGTACTTGACTTGGATTTAGCACTTCGTGAAGAGAAACCAAATCCAATAACTGATGCAAGTACTGATGAAGATTATGCCCTCCATCAAGCTTGGGAGAAATCGTACAGATTGAGCATTATGTTCTTAAGGATGACAATTGCTCCCAACATAAAGTCTTCCCTACCACCTAAAGATAATGCTAGGACTTATCTTAATGCTTTAGAAGAAAAGTTTAAGACTGCAGACAAATCCCTAGCTGGGAAACTTATGGCAGATCTTACAACTATGAAGCATGATGGCACAAGGTCTATGCGTGAACATTGCATTGAAATGACCAACCTTGCGGCTAAGTTAAAGAGTATAGGAATGAGTGTGGATGATCAATTTCTTGTCCAATGTTTGCTAAACTCTTTACCTCCTCAGTATGGGCCATTCCAGATCAATTATAACTCCCTTAATGACAAGTGGACATCTGATGCTCTGGCTAATAGACTGGTACAAGAAGAGTCTAGACTTGCCCGTGAAGGTATAAAGGTTGCCCATTATGTCCAAGGAGCTGGACCTAAAGCTGGAAACATGCATCAAGTAGGCCATAAAAGAGCACCATCCAGGAATAATGATTCCAATCAAGATCATGAGAAGAAAAAGGCAAAGAAAGATGACAGATGAAAATTCTGTAAGAAGTTCGAACACTTTCAGAAAGATTGCTCTAAAAGAAAAGAATGGTTCAAAAAGAAAGGTAACCCTATGGGTTCCGTAAGCTTTTTTGAAACTAATCTTACTCATATTTTTTCTAACACTTGGTGGATTGATAGTGGTGCTAACGTACATGTATCTAATTCCTTGCAGGGATTCCTTACGACCCAAACTATAAATCCAAATGAAAACTACCTATTTATGGGAACCCGAGACAAAGCGCCTGTTGAAGCTATTGACACTTATTGTCTCATTTTTAGATAGTGGATTTTGTTTGGATTTATTTCAAACTCTTTATGTTCCATCTATTTCCCGCAATTTAGTTTCATTAAGCAAACTTGATTTATCTGGTTTTAATTCAACTCAAGGAGATGGTTGTTTCAATTTATTTCTAAACTCTAATCGAATTGGTTTTGGAAAATTAGTTGATGGTCTTTATATGTTAATTTTGGCTGATCAACCTTCTGAAACACACTCACAATGCATGGTAATAAAGAAATTAAACGCAAGACATGTACTAAAAAATCATATTTTTGTGGCATAAAAGACTAGGACATATTTCCAGTGAAAGAATCAAAAGGTTGTTAAAAGATGGAGTACTTCCGAATCTTGATTTTACTAACCATAAAGAGTGTATTGATTGCATTAAGGGAAAGCAAACAAAACACACTAAGAGAGGAGCCACAAGAAGTACACAGCTTCTTGAAATCATACATACATATATTTGTGGACCTTTTGATGTTCCATCTTTTGGAGGTGAAAAGTATTTTATTACCTTTATCGATGATTATTCACATTACTATGATCTATATATGTTGCATGAAAAATCTCAATATGTCGACGTTGTACAAGTGTTCATTACTAAAGTTGAGAGGCAATTAGATAGAAAAGTGAAAATCATAAGGTCAGATAGAGGTGGTGAATTTTATGGCAGATATGATGAAATAGGACAACATCCTGGACCTTTTGCCAAACTTCTTTAGAAATTAGGAATTGTTGCTCAGTACACAGCGCCTGGTTCTCCATGGCAAAATGGTGTAGCTGAAACGCGTAATCGTACTTATATGGGAATGGTTAGATCCATGATGAGTCATGCTAACTTACTTATATCCTTATGGATGGATGCATTACGTACATCAGTTTATATCTTGAACAGAGTTCCTAGCAAAGCAGTTCCAAAGACTCATTTTGAACTATGGAAAGGCTGGAAACCTAGTCTGTCACACCTCCAAATTTGGGGATGTCCAGCTGAAGCAAGAATATATAACCCACATGAAAAGAAATTGTATTTCCGAACGATCAGTGGTTTCTTTATTGGTTACCCTGAGAAGTCCAAAGGATATAGATTTTACTGTCCAACCAATAGTACAAGAATAGTGGAAATCGGTAATGCTAGATTCTATGAGAATTGCGAGATTAGTGGGAGTGATAAAGTTCAAGATGTGGTCATTCAGGAAATTAGGGTTCATATCCCTTTACCCTCAATTTCGAATGTTACTGGAAATCTTCATGTTGTTGAACCGTTAAACAATGAGGAAAATCCAGTGAATGATCATGCACTCCATGAAGAAAACATCGCCAATAATGATAACACACTTACAACACAAGAGGAACCGGTATTAAGAAGATCTACTCATGAGAGAAGATCTGCTATTTCTGATGACTATGTGCTTTATCAAGTAGAATCTGGAGAATTGAACATTAAAGATCCAAGCCCTTAAGGATGTTAATTCTGATAAGTGGGTTGATGCCATGAAGGATGAAATAAATTTGATGGCTAAGAATGAAGTCTTTGATGTTGTTTCATTGCCTGAAGGACACAAACCAGTTGGGTGTAAGTGGATCTTTAAGACCAAACTTGACTGTGATGGCAATATTGAACGACATAAAGCTAGACTTGTAGCCAAGGGTTTTAATCAGAAAGAATGTATCGATTATAATGAGACTTTTTCCCATGTGTCAAGGAAAAACTGTTATCATGGCATTAGTAGTTGAGCATGATCTCGAGTTACATCAAATGGATGTGAAAACTGTCTTTCTTAATGGAGACTTAGAAGAAGAAGTCTACATGCGTCAACCTGAAGGCTTCATAATCGAAGGTCAGGAAGACATGGTTTGCAAACTTAAGAAATCAATATATGGACTGAAACAAGCTTCGAGGCAATGGTATCTAAATTTTGATGAAATCATTACATAATTCGGTTTCAAAGAAAACATTGTTGATCCATGTATTTACCTCAAGATCAGTGGGAGTAAGTTCATATTTTTGGTCCTGTATGTTGATGATATTTTATTGGCCAGCAGTGATCTTGGTCTATTACATGAGACTAAGAGTTATCTCTCACATAAATTTGAAATGAAAGATATAGGTGAGGTATCCTATGTGATAGGAATTGAAATATTCCGTGATAGATCACTTGGAATTTTAGGATTGTCTCAGAAAGCATATATCGATAAAGTTCTTGAGAGATTTGGCATGATGTTCTCCTAGCATTGTTCCTATGCAGAAAGGTGACAAGCTTGATCTTAAGCAATGTCCGCAGAATGAAATGGAACGTCAAGAAATGCAAAAATATCCTTATGCATCTCTGGTGGGAAGTTTGATGTATGCACATGTCTGTACAAGACCTGATATTAGCCATGCAATTGGCATGTTGGGTAGATTTCAAAGTAACCCATGACTCACTCATTGGCAAGCTGCAAAGAAAGTTTTGAGATACTTAAAGGGAACAAAGAACTACATGCTCACATATAGGAAATCAACACATCCACAGATGGTTGCTTTTTCTGACTCAGATTTTGGTGGATGTCATGATACTAGACACTGCATTCTTGGTTATGTGTATCTCCTTTTTGGGGGTGCCATCTCATGGAAAAGCCAGAAGTCGGAGCTGCTCTACACATCCACTATGGAGGCTGAGTACATGGCATGTTATGAGGCTTCTATTCAAGAAACATAGTTGCGGAATTTCGTCTCTGAGTTTGGGCCATTAAACTTTGTTGACAAGCCTCTAACTCTTTACTATGATAATCAAGCCGCAACCTTCTTCTCTAAGCATGATAAGATATCTAAAGGAGCAAACACATGGACCTTAAATATCTATCTCTCAAGCAAGATGTTAAAAGAGGAAAGTTTGTCATTGAACACATAGGCACTGATGTTATTGTTGCAGACATATTTACGAAAGCACTACCTCCTAAGACTTTCAATAAGCATGCTGAAAGTATGGGTCTTGAGGATAGTTCCTAAATATGTTGTCTGTTTTATTGGCCTTATTTGACATTTATTTGAGTTCTTACATGACTTTTACATCTTTTATATTCTGTTTCCAATGTGCACCTACATTATTGTTGTTAGATTTATGATAACAAAATGAGTATTTATTTACAAACATTAAAGGGACCATTATGATAACTCCTACTTAAGTTATGGTCTAGCTATGAAGGTGGTCAATGCAGTAGTACATGGAAGGGATCATGCTGCAGAATGATGTGCAACCGCCATGACTCTCATTGAAAACTAGATTAGCCATAACACTTATGAAGACCAAATGAAAGAAATTAAGTTATAGCATATTATGCCGGCCTTATGATTCTTAAGAGAAAACATTAATGGATAGTACTAAGGACCAAGTGGGAGACTGTAAGGAATATTTCCTTTCTCTGTTATATGGTCTTATAGTTATCCGTTTTCTATTGGAATATTGATATTTCTTAATATATCTGGAATCCAATTAAATTGGTAATTAAGGAGTTTTTCCTAATCTATCTCTACTTTGATGAACGGTTGAGATTAAATCTTAAGGAAACCCTAAAGAGGAATTAGGTCCTCTCTCCACCTATAAATATGTGCATTTAGTCCATCATAAAGGCATGCTTAATAGAAACACAACACATAATAGTATTGTTCATAAGCAAGGGAAGAGAAACCTAAATCTCCTAAACTAAAAGTTCATGACTTCAAGAAACCGTTCATCAAGACAATCTCGACTACAATGGTTGGAGGTACTCCGCTAACCCTGCATCATAGTTCTCTCATGTAATTAATCATGTTGCTTAAACGATTTAGGGTTCATGTTAAAATGAATCTAACCATCTATAACAAAACATTCTCCAAATAGAACAAAATAAAATTTAAACTTACTAACCTAGCTAAATTAAAGATAAACTAAATGAAGTATCTATTTCTTGCCAAACTAATCTATTTATATTGTCTTTTTCTATTAAGGATCCTTTTAAAATCAACTAATTACTCAGTTAAATTCATCAATTTGTCTTTGATAGAACAACAAATCTTGCCGACAGGACCATGAATTTGTAAAACTAACGTAGCATTAGATTATGTCTTAGTAACTTTGACATGACATTGGGTATACGGATTATATAAATTAATGAAGACAAAGATAGTTTTTTTAAAAAAGTTGATTTGGGAGACAATAAAAACAAGATATTCTTATAGTGCTAGTCGCTATAGAGAGAGAAGAAGAAAATGACACATGGAGCTCATGTGGTCTGGTTTGATTTGAGCAAGCAGCCGTTTGGATTTACTGTTTAATTTTTTTAAAAACAAGAAAACTAAAAGAGGTTTTCAAGGGATGCTTAAAATACGAAAGTAGTGGTGTATTAAAAAGCGGTGTAAGATAAAAGACGGAAGATGTAGTAACACGGTTTTGGTAGAGGGTGTTGAATAAAAAAATTCAATAGTTGAGAAAAAATGACGTAGTGCAATAATATAATTTTTGATGAGGTGGATTCAACAGTTGAAGAAAATTCGCGTCGTATATTTAAACTATATATATGTTATTCATTTATTAATTCAACCACTCATTCATTTAAGCACTCAAAATTTTTTATAAATAAGGACTCATTCTTCTTTTGATATACTACTACCAGATATTTCATTTCACAGTAAAATATATCAAGTTTTAGTATTTTTCTTTGTTTAAAATGATTATTTTTATTCTATGTTTTTATTATTTATAATAATTATTTTATAATTCTAAAAGTTAAATCACAATTAAAAATAGAAATATAATAGAATTAGTGTGGGGTATAGTGTTAAATTTTTATTAAACAAAACCATTGTAGAAAATAAAAATTAGATAGGTGTTGAATTTTGAAGTGGAAAATAGAGAAGATGATTTGGAAGAAAAAAAAATGAGGTGGAGGATGTTTGAATTTGTAAGAGAATTGCAGTAAAAAGAAAGAATGTTAAATGCGAAGAGGACACGTAAGCAGAAGAGCATGTGGTAAGACAGAGAAGCAAACGGGACCCACAAGCAATCATCGGAGAGAAATGCCAGCCTGGCTTTGACACTCCATTTTCCCATCTTTTTTTATGCTTTTTAATTTGTACATCATTTTCCATATCCATGGAACTCTGGTTTTATTTTAACAAGGAAAAATACTGAGAGATGTGTTCTTCATGTTATTATAAGATAATGGTTTTGACCTTAACGCTATTTAGTGATTCCTTAATTGATGCATTAGTTCAACCACATAGATCTAATGAATAGGTTCTTAATAGTAAAATATGAGACTAGTGACTTGGTCTCTTTCATTGTATTTGTTAGAATCTTATGAATGAGGCGAGTCACATATAGGAATTCGGATCATAGTCATATCAATATCTAAATAACAAAGTCGTGGTCACTATAATTAAGGCAGGTAATCTCCCGTGATTAATAAGTTCAAAAAGGTAATTAACTTTGTATTTTTCCTCCCACTATATTGTCGTCCTTCTTTGACGCAACCCTACCTGTCTATATTTCAATAACAATAATGCAACTCTTGGAATAATTCCCACCATTTGTCCCTCAACTAAGTATTCCTGAATAAACTTTTAGATATTATATGCAAATGCCATACACGATAAATCTGCCGTCATTTTTAAGGTGTTTCAATGATAAGTTTTCTTTTTTGTATCTAGGATGATCTGGACTAGTTCGATTAATCTAACGACTTCTTAAACACTTCTATGTCATATGAAACGTCTTAATTTAAAGGATTGATATTTCTAACACTTGCATTGTCGAAATAAAACTAAAACTGTATAACAGTCGTCTTAATTTCCAATCTAAATCAAACTAAAATTTATGTGAGTTTAGGTTTTGAAATTTAAAATGTCATCTATCTATTCAACTACTACTAAGATAAAATTCTTTTTACATATTTTTTTTCAAAAGATTTAAACCTAAATATACCAAATGATTTACACATAAATACTGTTTGCCTATAGTCTAGTTCCTCGACACATAAATACTACTACACAGTCTCTATATTTAGTAAAAAAGTTGCGTGCATCAATGAAAGTACTGAAATATGGTGAGGCAATGTAAATCAAAAGCAACTAAGATTAGCTCAACTGTTCAAACTGATGACTACGATAGTCTAACACACAATAAACAGCCTTACTAGCTTCTTACCAACAACAAAAATTCAAAGGAGAGAAAGAAAATATGTAGAGAAATTAGATACAGTTAAACCTTCATTGATTAATAATATCGGAACTATTTATTAATTTATAGAAATTATTAATTGAAAAATTTTTTTTAATTATGATTATTAAATTATATCATTGTATAAAGATTTTTAGTATATATTAAAATATAGGTCAGACTGTAAATCGAGAATTGGATTCCGTTTGAAATTTCTTCGATACTTTTTGCGGTTGCGGTGGAGACCCCACACACTTTCAGGTTTTTTGTTTTATTCATTCTAGTTGCAATCCATTTACTATAATATACTTATTACTTGAGGCAGTCAATAATAAATAACTCGTTACTCATGTTCATACTTAATTGTTCCAAGTCATGCGATAAGATTTTACTATACTTTTTTTCACGTGTCATATATTACGATCAACTCCATGATAATTACGGTGTTGTAGAAAATTTGTATCCCGAAATAGTTATACTTGTACGATTGCATGCTAATATATTCAGTTATCACTTTAGCAATAATGACACCTAAAAGCGTGCAGTTATATCCACATATATATATATATATAAATAAATTACTCAAATTCGTTTTCTACTCAATTTTCTTTTTCATAAAAATAGTACCATTACAGTTTCTTAATGAGTGTCTTAAATCTTAAATATTGAAACAAAATGAAAATGTCCATATTTTTCAGTAATAATAAAATAATCTTTAATTTATTTATTTATTTTGATTGGTCAATTTGTTTTAGCTAATTAGTTGTCCTTTTATTTTGATAAGGTTTTTTCTTAACTACTTTTTTTTTTTTAATTTCAATTCGGTTTTGATATGAACATATAATAGCTTCGATTGTTTTGATTGGTTCAATAGTTCAAACGAGTTTATTAAAATATTTCTATATCTATTTAAATGTTTTTTCCTAATCTTAATAGAAAACTATATCAAACTATTTTTATTTAATATTTATTTTATGATTATTATTATTTGGATATATATAATGTTGTTTGCAAAATTTCAGCTCTTAAACCGATAAAATTGGGATAAGATTAAAATTAATTATAAACCAACAATCCAATCATTTGGTTCTAATTCATTAAAAGAAATATAATTTTTATACATAGTATAAATACGAGAAGAATATAGAGGATAAAGTAGAAGTAATGAAAAATACTTTTACAAGAATTGGCGATTCAATAAATTCGGCGTTCATCGTGGTGTTCGTTATTGCCAACAATCTTTAACAAATAAAAAAATACTTAAGAAGCAATTTCAATGGTGAGACTCGGAGCCGTTCCGGATATGTCGAAAGTTCAACCTCTCACAGGATTTAATTACTGAAGATGGTCAGAAGAACTCATGTTCTTTTTCCAAGAAATAGGTATCGACTACATACTTATCGGTGAAATCGATACATAGCTGAAATTGATGCTCTTGATTCTACTGAATCAAAATCTAGAAAAGAAAGAAAAGAAAGGAGCTTTCAGGATCATAATCGGACTTGCAAAGGACACATTCCTCGTCATCTGTCTGAAAGAATTTTCGACATCTATGTTAATTTCGAATCTGCCAGAGAAATTTGGAAAAATCTGAAAAAAAAGTATGGTGCAGAAGATGAAGGTAAGAAGCAATATGTAACCTCAAGATGGACCTCATTCTTTATGGAAGATGACTTGCCCATTCTCGACCAACTTCACAACTATGAAGCAATAATTTCGAGGATTCAAGTAGAAGGAATGGTGATCGACGATAATCTCGCTGCTCTAGTTCTTATCGACAAAATTACATTGTCTTGGAGTGAATACAAGTCAAAACTTAAGCACGAGAAGAAGAGGATGACTCTTGACAAATTAATCTCAGATATCATGATCGAGGATGTTAATCGGATGTTTCAAGGTAAACCATTTGATACCAAATACGTCGATGGGAATGCTAACATGGTTGAAGGATCGTCTGGTAGAGGGAACTACAAGAAGAAAAACAACAAGAATTAGAAGAAGAATGGTCCAAATCAATCAATGGAATTCAAACGAAAGATAAAGTGTTAGAACTGCAATCAAGAGGGACATAAGAAGCAAGACTGCAAGCTGCCAATCAAACCCATAAGTGACAAAGGAGAAGCCAAGGCTCTTCTTGTAGAAACCATAATTGCCACAGTGACAGAAGTGAATGCCACCACTGAAAAAATGGAATGGATCATCGACTCTGGTGCTACAAAGCATATCTGCAACCAGAGATCATTTTTCAAGAATCTAGATGAATTTGGTTGTGAGAACGTCTTCATTGGTGATGCAAGTGCTGTAAAGGTGCAGGTTATCCTTCACTATCATCACATAGCTTTTTTCCTTTCACATGCTTCTTTGTTCACTTTTCGTTTGGGTCATCAGTAAGTTCTGAAATACAATTCCAACTTTTCTCTTATTCCAGGTGATAGATCATCTTAAGAATGCTACTAAGATTCTAGGCGTCAAGGTAGTTCCTATTGTTGGTGGGATTTCATCAGCAAAACTGGAAAGACTTTGTTGTTGGGACTCCATGAAGGTTATGGAAACTTATGTCGGCTGGAGAGAATGTTAAAACTTCGCCGGAATCGTGAGAGATACTTGTTAACACAACCAGAACAAAACAACAGTGCACACGATTATTCTGAAGCCCGGCTCTCCGATGTACAACTCTCTTTCTCTCGACCAAAATAAAATCCCCCTAATTACAGACTCCAAAGACACCTAATAAAAGAAATCCAAACCAATAACAAACTAGATACTAATATCAAATCAGCTAAACTGATAGTCAATCCACTTTAATGATAATATTTAGCCGGTTCAATTCATAACACCTAAACAGAATTAAAGAAGACAACACATTAGCAAAGCCGCAACACCACCCTGTAGCAACATCAAACCTTGTTTGATCTCTGCCTCACGTAAGCTTTCATCGGCTTCTCAATACCCCCTTGGCGAAACAAGTTTGTTATCAAGTTTGAACAAAGGAAATTGGGCCTTTAGATCCTTTATCAATTCCCATGTGGCATCATGAGTTGGTGGACTTTTCCATTTAACTAAACCCTGCAAGTGGCCATCAGTATTGTAACGCGTCTCGAGAACACTCTCTGGTTCAATCTTAGGCGAATTAGTGGTGTTAAGAGCTTCTGAAAAATGAGTAATTGTTGAAACCTATCCTTTGGCCTCCTTTAACTATGATACATGGAACACCAGATGTATGCGCTGTCTCTGGCAAACGAATACGATATGCTACCACCCCAATACAATCTAGTACCTAATACGAGCCGTAAAACTTGGCAGGTAACTTATGACAAAGTCTGCGAACCACCGATTGTTGACGATAAGGGTGTAACTTCAGATAAACCATAGAGCCCACTAAAAGTGAACATCATGCCTTCTTGAATCAGCAAAGAGATTCATTTGCGCTTGCACTCGCAGGAGATTATGTTGCAGCAACTTTAACATCTCATCTCTAGCCTTCAAAGACGTTTCCTGCTCAAGATTAGAAGTTGATCCCTACTCAAACAGAACTAGCTGAGGAGCATCCCTACCGTATACCACCTTAAAGGGAGTAGTTTTAAGCGAAGAATGGAAGGATGAGTTATAGGAGAACTCGGCCCACGACAAGAACGAGTACCACTTCTTCGGGGATTGAGATGCAAAGCAACGTAAGTAAGACTCAAGGCAATGATTTGATACCTCGGTCTGGCCATCAGTTTGGGGATGGTAAGCGGTACTGAATTTGAGCATGGTACCCGCTTAATTAAAGAATTCCCTCCAAAAGTTGTTGATCCTATCACGATCTGAGACCATTGACAAAGGAAAACCATGCAGCTTGACGATGTCACAGATGAACACATTTGCCACATCGACTACTGTAAATGGGTGCTTCAATCCAATAAAATACCTATATTTACTAAGTGGATCCACCACCTCAAGAATGTTATTGAACCCACGAGACAGCAACATGCCCTCAATGAAATCTAATGAGATATATGTCCACACTTGTGTAGGAATAGGTAGAGGATGCAGGAGACACGCTTGAACTTGAGTCGATGTCTTATGAGTTTGACACACATGGCAGTTAGCCACAACCTGTTCCACCGTCTTGCGCATACCCTCCCAATAACATGAGGAACAAATATGTTACATCGTTTTAAGGAAACTGGCATGACCACCAATTTGAGAGGAATGACCTTCTTGTAAGGGAACCGAAATGTGTTTGAAACTGTGAGGAATAATGAGGCAATTGCTGAAGTATAGATGTCCATCCACTACAATATAACGCGAATCCTACTCTTTCCCGTTGTCACAACCTCAATTCTAGCTTGAATACAACTATCCGCTTTAATGTATGTAAAGAGATCCTACATAAAAATGGCAGAAGACAAAGTGACAAAGTACAACCAATTAGAGATAGTGAAGTCTAACCCATTAAACCTAATCCGAGATAGTCCATCCGCAATTTTATTGTATAAACCCGGGCGAATTTGAATGGTAAAATCATAGCCCAAGAGCTTCACGAGCCACCTTTGATAATTTAATGTGACTTCTCGCAGTTCCAACAAAAATTTTACACTCTTTTGGTTAGTACGCACAATAAACTTTCTTCCTAAAAGATAATATAACCACTTTTGAATGGCAAACACAATTGCCATTAACTCCTTTTCATAAACTTGTTTCAATTGTTCTTTCTCGGTCTGACCATGACTGAAATATGCAATTGGATTTTTGTGCTGACTGAGAACAACTCCTACGCAATACACTGAAGCATCAGACTCAACAACAAACACATCAGAAAATTAGGCAAGGCTAAAACATGAGCAACACACATTGTTGATTTTAGCGCATCAAACGCTGATTGTGCAGTCGATAAACATACAAAACTGTCATTTTTAGCAAATTAGTAAGAGGTTTAGCGATTCCAGCATACTCATGTACAAACCTGCGGTAGTAGCCCATGAGACCCAAGAAATCACAAAGGTTTTTGATTGTTTTCGGCGTCGGCCAAGTACGCATTGCATCTTTTTCGCTAGATCCGTAGCTACCCCTACAACTGAAATAATATGACCAAGATACTCTAACTTGTCTAGCGCAAATGAACATTTCTTTTTATTAGCAAAGAGTTCATGAGTACGAAACATCTCAACAACAATATGCAGATGGTGAATATGCTCTTGCAAAGATGAGCTCTAAACAAGGATGTCATCAAAAAATACTAAAATGAATTAACGAAGATAAGGTCTGAAAATCTCATTCATGAGAGCTTGGAATATTGTTGGTGCATTAGTCAACCCAAAAGGCATGACTAAGAATTCAAAATGGCCATCAAGGTTACGAAAGGCTGTTTTAGGAATATTTGCCTCTACTACACGAATCTGGTGAAAACCAGAGCGTAAGTCGAATTTTGAAAAAATCATTGTACCATGCAGTTCGTCTAACAACTGATCAATCACCGGAATAGGGAATTTATTAGGCACCGTCACACGGTTAAGAGCTCGTTAATCTGTGAAAAAACGCCACGATGGATCCTTCTTCGAAACTAAAAGCATTGGATTAGAGAACGGATTGCAGCTTGGTCAAATTAATCCTACATCCAAAAGAGCTTTGACTTGACGTTCCATTTCAGCTTTTCGAGCATGAGGATAACGATACGGCCAAACTGAAACTAGTGTTGTGCCCAGAAGTAAATGAATGGCATGTTCAGGACCACAAATTGGTGGCAGACCATACGGAGTCTCAAAGATTTGGCTAAAATCTGACAAGAGTTTGTACATTGCTGGCAGTAATAATATTGTAACCTAACAATCTATCCTCTTAGCGCGATCTACATCCGCAGATGTCATAGACAGACCATGAGTGGCAGAACGAAAGGATTTCAATAACACCTGAAGAGGTTGAAGAGACGAGTCCCCCATGATAGTCACCGTTTGCACTTTCAATATTTATCTGTTGATTTCTTCATAAAAAATCTTTCAATCTAACTCATTGCTTTTGCCTTTACTTTCCTATAAAATGTATGCTTTTATTTGGATGAGAATACATCTTAATTTCATTTGCATTTTCCACTAATTTTTCTTTTCGAATTACCTCAATTTTTTTTGTTTCATATTTTATTGAAGAAGATACACATTAACGTCATGTGTATCTTGATGATTCTTAAAATCTCATTATAGAAAATTTTGAGAACAGATTGGATTAAATAAAAAAAATCTGATATTTCGCATATTCAGCAAAAGCCAAAAAAATCTTTACAAACTCTAATGTCAAAATCCTTACTTCAATATCCAAATTAACGGGATGCATTAACCAGATTGAAAATATAGATTCTAACGATATTTCTGAACAAGACATTGTAAATATATATATATATATATATAGTAACTCGATTATTTGTATATGTTATATCTTTATTTAGGTATTGTACTTAGTAACTTATTTCCAATTTTTTCTTTGTCAATATTAAATCAGCTAAACCAAACAAAATTGTTACTAACACAAAATATCATATACAAGAAAGAATTCAAATTTGATCATGACTATCGATTCTTAAATATATTGAGAAATTTCTAAATAATTAGACCAATTGAACGGGTGCATTCTGAGAAGAAAGTCATAATCTTTTTTTTATCTCCATCAATCCACATGTCTCATTACCAATCTCTGTTATGAATTCATTTTATCTTAATATGAGTTGTGAGAAAGCCAATTTTAATTTTATCAGAATCTACGGGTGTGGAAAAAGCAAAGATAAAACAACAATCTAATTTTTGACCCAAAAAATAATAATCCTGATGAACTATTTAAAAAATTGATGGAACAAAATGAAAAGCTAACACAAGCTATTGATAAATGTACGTTGTAAATAATTAAAATTCAAAAAACCAAAGTCGAGGTACAAATAAAAAGAGTCAAGGTATGAAGAATGAGAGAATGGAGAATAATAATATTTGCAGATTCTATAATTGATCCGACTTTTCATGCATATATTAAAAATTAAAAGGCTATAATTCTCAGCGGGGAATACTAATAAACCAATTATAGAAAACTCGTTAAAGTTCCCATTGAATAGGCTTAAATCCTAAAATATTTGAAAACCTTAATCCTCATCAAGATATAAAACCTATAAAATATATAACATACAAGTAAAAGATAATTATCTTAAATTTATGTTTTATCTAAAGCATTCAAAATATATATATATATATATATAATATGTAGTAAAGTTATTATGTAGATATACTCTAGATTTGAAAAGAAGAATAATATTTATCAAAAGCAAGGAGAAACAAAAAATTAAACTAATGAGACATGAATGCGTGTCTTGCAAGGCACATAACTCACACATAAGTCGAGTTCCATTAAAAAATCTTCTTTTTTGGGAAATACAAGGGAAAGTGTTGGTTTTCTTAGTTCTCTTTATTTATTGGATTTGACACTTACATAATAGAGATTGTATAGAGAATATCCCATATTCTATTTTCAATTTTTCAACACAGTAGCGTTCATGGTATATGTTACTGGGTACTGGTTAAAGGTTTATGATGAAAATTTTGTTTACCATAGTGGTGAGATAAAATATTTAGTGTTTTCTAGAAAAGTTGTTCGATACCTTAACAAATTGTGTGGAATGAAGTCTGAATGTACATAATGTTTGGTAAAAACTACAACCTAAAGAGATGAATCAAAGGAAGATATTATGTGTTGAAGATTTTGAGGGCATGAAGAAAATGTATGAAGATGCGACATGGACATGTGCAGTTCATATTTTTTTGGTGAACATCCAATAGATGTTATAATAGAGGAAGGACGTCATGATCCGGTGGTTGATGTCAATGGTGAAGTGGTTGAATCAAAGAGTGATAGTTTCGACTATCACAATAAATCACCTAATTTTGATGGTGAAGCGGATGATACCAATGATGTAAGATGTAAACGAGGAGTGGTGTTATGAATTTAAGACAAGTTTTTGATGAGTTAGAAGAGTTTAATGAAGCATTGGTGGACTATGTTCCAAAGGAATGATGAAATATTGTGTTATGTAAATGGAGTGAAGAGCATTTTGTAATGCAATGTAAAAATGAAGCTTGTGCTTGGCGTATCTACTGATCTTATGAGGTGTCAATTGAGAATTTATGGTGAAGTTGTATGATGATAAACATATTTGTTTGAAAGACAATTATAGTAGAATTCTAAAGACGAGTGTAATTACAAAGCTTTTCATGTATGAGATTAGAGTTGATGATGAGTTGAAGCTAAAGTTTATACAAGATCAAATTTTACAAAAGTGGAAATTGTTGGCAGCGCTTGACAAGTGTAGGAAAATAAAGGCAAAAGTCATAAAAATTTATTGATAAGGAACATGCAGAACAATTCTCTAGATTTAATGATTATCGGCCAAAACTTCTAAGGTTAGTATTTTATTAGTTTTTTCTTATGGTTGATTTACTATTGCTTGTGAAAAATTGAATTTACTAATGCTTACATATGGACGTTGTTTTGGTATTTAAGGTCTATTGAATAAATTACAATAGATTTAGAGATGTTGTTTGCTGATGATAGATCATAATATTTCAGGAGGATATATGTGTGTTTTGGTGATGATAATGTTGTCTAATTTTTGGCCTGGACGATTGTTTCTTGAAGTGTACTCTCAAAGGGCAATCATTGGCAGCCGTTGGAAATGATGCAAACAATGGAATGTATCTTATTGCATTGAAGATGAAGACAGCTGGTCTTGGTTTGTACACACAATAACACATCATGACAAACACCATTACATTAAAATATAAACTTACAAACGAATAAAATAACAATAGCAAAGGCCATGGTGTTCTTCAAGACTCGACTTTGCATATTACAATCCATTTAAATACATGATTCCATTTCTCGTGATTAATAGGTGTTCAAGCTCAATAAATATCAAACAAAAAATGTCAAATTACACTATCTATGAAACAGATTTACAAAACTTATTCCTTATGATCCATTGGGACAAAAATAAAACAATATTCTAGGATTTTATGTTGTTCCTGAAGTCATCAAACTAACTGATTCTCCACACCTACATATGATCATAATCCCTCTAACTTTACCACCATTTTGCCTAAAATGTTTATTCTAACACATGATAATCGATGATATCATCACCTAAGAACCATATAATTAAATGAATAGAAAGTAAAACTCACTTACTTGGATTGACGATATAATAGAGTTCGAGATCCAATCAAAATCAAAGAACAAAAGAAGCTCTGTCAAAGATGTTCTTCTGCTTTGTTGAAGAAGATACTAATTAGGATTTTAATCCCTAAGTTTGGACTTAAAGAGGATGACAAAACATTATTGTATTTTAATTAGTTAAGTCGTATGCCACATGTCACACTTAACAGACTAAAAACGGATCATTAAGCATTGGTTAACGATTTTAACAATCAATTAAGATTATGACCAAATTATAAAAGTCTATGTATCTTTTTGAAAATTTAAGCTGAGAATGTATGGATAAGTCGACCCTATAAGTTCATGTATAAAATAACTTTCTGAAAATTTTGTGTGTGTATAAATAAGTTATTTTTCCTATTGTTGACTCTTGTAACCATCTTTTAAAACGGTTAAATGCATCTTTGGACATCTTTTATTTGTAAGTTCTTTTTTAACATTGCTAATTAGCTTGAAAAGAAAGGAGTTATGCTGAATACAATTGCTCTCTTGGTCCATGAACAACTAAAACAAATGAGTAGTCATGGGCATAACACTGGACCCAAAGAACCAAACCGAAACCGACTCAAAAAGCAGGTTCAGGTCCGGATCTGGGTCTAACAGTTTTATCCTATTGGGTATTTTTATAAAATACTTGTGGATATCAGGCAGGGTCCGATAATTCTTTTGGGTATTGGAGGTATTTTTCGGGTATATAGATATTCGAGTCTAGGTTTGGGTCCGAGTCCTCTGGTATTTGTCGGGTCTTTGAGTATTTTAAGGTTATTTTTCAAATATTTTGAGTAATTTATAGAAAACAATCGGGTATTTTTGGGTATATGACTATTGTTTGGGTATATAGATATTTTAGGGTATTCGGATCTCGGTCTGAGATCAGGTCATCGAATATTTTTCGCGTATATTTGTATTTTTCGGTTCTTAAAAATTTGAACCCACTAACTTGGAACCAAATCAAAATTGTAACGGATCTTAAATGAATCTAAAACTTCCAAACTTGAAAATAACTTAACCGAACCCGACATGAGAATCCGAATACCAGGGTTACACATGAAAGCTACCAAAATAGATATGTTACATAGAAGACCATAGAAACGGGCCGTACCGGACCGGACCGTATCACTTTTGGTCATAATGGCAAAGCAGTAATATAAGAGGTTGGTGCCTTTAATACTTTCGCAAATTGTATAGCCGTCTCTCGTGTTCCTCAAAAACCCTAGAAACTGTAAAACCCTTCTCTATCTCTTTCTACACCCATCACAGTTATACGTAAGTTCTGCCAACAATGTCTTCCAAAGGATTGAAACCGCAGAAATCGACCAAGAGGAAGGATAGTGATCGCTCTGAGAAATTTAATGCTCTAAAATCGAAGAAGCCAAAGCTGGTCTCGTCATTTCAAAAGCTCGGAGAACAAAATGGGAAACCTAAATTTGGTAAACCAAAATCTTCTGGCGACAAAGAGCAGAGTGTTACGCTATCGAAAAAGGAGCGTCGTGTACAGGCTAAGGTTTTCATCTTCTATATTTTAACAAACACTGGAGTTCCAATCAATGTCTGAATAGTAATACTGAGTTAAATTGGAGTTTCATTTCTGATTCTTGATGTGTTTTTGTTTGGGTTTCAGGAGCTAACAGAAGCTAGGAAAAAGAAGAGGAAGCCGCATTACAATCTTGAGCAAGTATGCAGTTTTTTTTTGTAATTGAGATTATTTGCTTTAGTTTTTCCCATTTATTGTAACACAGGATAGATAAAAATATGATGGTTCGTAGTGGGCATAGAATTGATCACTCTTTTGTGCTATATTTATGTCAGGAGCTTGCTTCTCTGTGGGAGAAGATGAGGCGCCGTGACATTGGCAAGGAGGATCGAGCAAAGTTAGTATAATAAAGAATGCCTTAGATTCTTCGATTTAAACCGTTCTGTGTTATATATCTTTGATAATAATTGGTTTAAAACTACTTTTTAGGCTAATATCTGAAGCCATACGAAAGATGAAGGGGAAGATTCCAGAGATTGCTGGTTCACATGTTTCTTCCCGTGTTCTTCAGGTTAGTTTTTGAATCTTTTCTTTATGTGATAAAGGCTGCTAAATCCTTAAGAATTTTCTTTATATTAGCCTGTTGGTTTCTTCTGTTACATAGACTTGTGTGAAGTATTGCTCACAAGCTGAAAAGGAAGCTGTCTACACAGAACTCCAGCCGCACTTTCTTAACCTTGCTTCCAATACATATGCTGTTCACTTGTTAAAGAAGATGTTGGATGGAGGTAACAACTAACTACAAGCTGTATAGTATACTTGTTTATAGATACGAGTACAACTAACTAAAGTGACTTATTATTGCAGCATCTAAGCAGCAACTGACAGCTTGTATATCCAGCCTTCGGGGACATGTCGCGCCCCTCCTCCGTCACATGGTTGGTTCTGTTGGTATGTGCACGACTGATTTTTGAACATATCAGACAACTTGCTTACACAAATTAATCTCTTATGTTCTGTGAAGATGTGCAGAGCATTTTTCTGTTGCATTTTTAAAGCTTGCCTTCTCTTTTTTATTTTGTAAATCGTCCTCAAGTTGTGGAGCATGCATACCATCTGGGAACTGCAGCACAAAAACAAGAACTCCTTGCTGAATTGTACTCTACGGAGCTTCAGTTATTCAAAAGCCTGACCTCAACTACCGAGAAAACGTAATATTTCATTTATCTTCTTTGTCTTACTTTAGCACGTATAAGAAAGATAGAGAAAGCTGGGTCTCTTGTATATTTCTTTCGTGATATCTTGAAAGCTAAGAATCCATTAGCTTTCAGTTGTGTTTATAAAATCGTTACTCTTTACAATCATACACATATTAAGAGTTACTGACTGGAGTTTAGGGTGGTTGACATCATCGCTAAGCTAGGACTGCAAAAAGGTGCTGTTAATAGACACATGACTGCTATTGTCCAACCTATTCTTGAGAAGGGAATTATCGACCACTCTGTTATACACAAATTGCTGACTGAATACCTGACGATAGCTGATAAGGTACATATATTCAAAAATAAAATTGTGTTAGTATTTGGAAGTAGAAATATGATTTGCATTGAATTGTTCTTGTTTTTACTTAATGGATATTTTTGGTAGACTTCTGCTGCAGATGTGATTCAGCAACTAACAGGCCCCCTTCTTTTGCGTATGGTTCATACCCGCGATGGTTCAAGGCTTGCTATGCTATGCATCAAACATGGAAGCGCTAAGGTACACACTCTAGAATTTTCGAAGTGCTGGGTCCAGTTTGAAGAGATCTCTTTTCTTTAGGTGTACATTGAGCCTTAGTTTTTTCTTCTTTAGTTGTATCTGTTAATCATGACATCAATGCAAATATTAAAACAATGTTGTAAATAGATTCCACGGTTGATCTCTAGCTCAACGACTGATGGTGGATATTTCAGTATAGAACCTTTAAATTAAACTTCTGCACATTCTAAATATATTATTTGCAGGAGAGAAAGAAGATAATCAAAGCAATGAAAGGGCATGTTGGAAAGATGGCTTCTGATCAGTTTGGAAGTATGGTAAGGAAGCCTTGAATAATTGTATCTTAGAGTTTTGTTATTATTTATAGTGCTACTGCTGCTTTATATTCGTCTTTCAAATAGTTTCTTGTCTACCATGTGTTCTCAGGTGCTTGCATGTATTTTCTCTATAGTTGATGACACAAAGCTCGTGAGCAAGGTAGTTTCCCTGAACCAAATAAAATTTGCTGGAGTATCTATCTTATGTGTTTATTTCTGAATCTTGTTTAACCATGCACAGATAATTGTTCGTGAGCTTGACGCCACCGTAAAGGATCTTGTTACGGAAAAGGTTGGTGTTCCTTTCATCTGAGAACATTCTGAGATTTATTTTAAATGTACTTTGGCCCAATTCTCGGATTCGATGACTAACCTTGGGAATTTTGTTCCTTTCTAGGATTAATCTGTTAAAATCTTCATGTATTTATTTTCTTTCTTAACGTATGGCTTCAAAGTTGTGTCTGCAGAATGGTAGGAGACCGCTATTGCAGCTATTGCATCCAAATTCATCACGATATTTCAGTCATGATGATTTGGCCTCTCTTGATCTGTCTGTTCCATCACTTTGCTCAATGGTATGATGATACATCCTCAACTGTCTTCCTAAAATGATGAAATTACTTTTTCTTATGGGATTCTAATTTTACTGGATGTGTCAATCTCTTCCATTCACATTCAGGATAAGTCAGAGACATCTTCTCAAACAAAAGACTCAGATGGTAACGAATCTAGTGAAGAGGTAAAGGACGAGCAAGAAGATACAGCAACTGAGCATACAGATCAAGAAGAAAACGTCACAGTTGCAAGCAGTAAAAAAGATCCTCTTTTGAGAAGACAGGAGTTGCTCGTCAACAGTGGCCTTGCTGAGGTGTGTGTGACGCGGTGACTCCTTATTCAGTTTCTTGATTATTTTCTGATATAATATTGCAACTCTCACATCTCTTTGGTCAATCTTGATTTGTTGGACAGAGGCTTATTGATGTGTGCGTAGAGAACGCTGAGGAATTCCTCAAGTCAAACTTAGGCAAAGAGGTCATGTATGAGGTATTGAGTTTTGTTTTCTTACATCTTTTGCCGGTTTTATTTCTGTTATAAAAACGTTGGAAGCGAAATAAACTTTTTGTAGCAATCTAACAAAAAGTTATATGATATTAGCACATAAAAAATGGATTTTGTAACCATAAAACTTAAAGAAGCCACTCACCACATTAATTAGAGTTCATACTCTCGTTTGCTGTAATTTACCTTTCATAATAGATGCTACTTTTGATTTGATAAAAGATGCTAATTCCAGTGTTTCTTTCTGCGGTATTTTTATCATCTACTTGCTCTCAGCCAAACTGTATTATTTTTATCATTTTCGTGTGTGTTTGCATCAGGTTGCAATGGGAGGCTATGATGGTATTCTTTGCCCATCTCTGAGCGAGAAGCTGAGTGAGCTATACGAAGCTATTAGCTCAGTAGCAGCAAAACCGAAACCCCAAGAACTGGAGAAGAATTCAGAGCACATCCTGGAAAACTTTCACTCAAGCCGGACCATAAGAAGGCTTGTCTTGGATTGCCCTGCTTTTGCGTCCACTCTCTTTAAGAAAGCCTTGTCTGGAAAATGTAGATCGTGGGCTCAAGGACACTGGTTAGCCCAACTCCTCTCATGTATTCATTTTAGCTTTGAATTTGGTTGTATTGAATCTCCTTTTTCTTTGGCAGTTCAAAGATTTTATCTGCTTTTCTGGAGACTGAAGATCTTAAAGTTCGTGAGATGGCTAAAAAAGAGCTTCAAGTGTTGGTGAATGAAGGTGCTCTGAAAATCGCGGAAACCAAAAAGCCTGAATGATGCAGCTAGCATTGTCGAATCGCAGACTATAAAAGATCTCAACTTGTACGCACAATACAAAGTAAAAGTAACAACGGGTTTCAGGTTTTTCAGACAGGTTACTAGGTTTCAGGATTGGGAATCTGGGTTATGGCAAATTGTCCTTTTTCTTTTTTCTTCTGTAGTTTTTCACTTGCAACTTACAAACCGCGGCTACGAGAACGGTCATTTTGTAACTCAAAAACAATAGTTACATATCAAAATCGTATTGAGACTATCATAGTTGTCTTACAAAACGTCTAGAAAATCAATTGTGTGCAGCATCCTAAATCTATGCTGTCAAGAACAGTGATCAATATATTTACGACCATTACATGCCAAATAACAAAAATACATAATGAAACTCTTAAATCAACCCATCTCTGTTCTAAACCAGGATGAGACCATCTGCATCAAGGGTTCAAGGGGGGGGTTCTTGGCTCAGGTTCCAAGAAATTTTTAATTTTCAAAATACATGATAGATGTAAATACAAGAGAGGCTGAATTAAGAAGGGCGAAAGAAAAGACAAAGAACAGAGATATCATCCATGGCGATGCTTCTTCTCTTCCTACGCCAAAGAATCATAGCTCTCTCAACCAATCTCTTTGCACTTTTTCTTCTCTCTTTAACTCCTTTTACTATCTCCACTGCTTCATCATTAGTCATCACATCCCACATCTACATACATATCATCATTAGACATTAAATTTACCGAAAATTATGATTCAAGTGTCCAAAGAAATTGGATCTTATGTACCCCATCGGTGGCCAAGATGAGAAACTGGTCTTTCTCGGTTATCTTTCGGTATGTTACTTCCGGTTCAGAGACTAAACCGAAATCTTTAAGGCAGTAATCTCCGAATGCTCTTGAAACAGCTAAACCGAGTGATCCTCCATTCGGCATACCCACCCGGTACACTCCCGGTTCATCATCTAGACAGAACAATCGTCCATCCGATTGCTTTATCCGTTCTGCTTCCTCTGTTAAACCAGAATTTATCACATACCAATTGTTAGATCCTATTTGATCGAATCTTTATTAACGGTATAACAATGAAGGGTTCTAGAGATATACCGGGAATGTTTGGTTTAAAGTCAACAGAGAGCTGAACCGGTACTAAATTATTTCCATGATCAGAAGTTGTTGCTAATACTGCTCGTGAGTCACCAGCATTTGCTATAACAAGATGATCACCCTGCAAGACAGCAGTTACAGCAGTGCAGCCACTGCAGTAAGAATCTATGGAAGGATTGATCTTGAGGTCAAGATCAATGGCTGAGAATGTTTTCAGGAAAGATTGCTTCCATATATCAAACGGAGAGATACATTCCGACGACGATGATAAGGAGGCAACAGTTTGTTGCCATTGACAAAGCAGTGAAGATGGAAATGACTTTTTAATCCTTTTGGCTATTACATGTCCCCATGGTCCATGTCCATCAAACATCCCACAATATGTTATGTCTTCTTGGCACCCAAATCCCTATATGTTGTGTATAATATTATAAACTCATAATAATAAGTTTTTATTATGAGACTATACAACTTCCTAAAATCGAATTCCGGTAGAAGAAACAGTACAAATATACATTCAAGCTGTTGACCAAAAACACTTCTCTTCAAATTACCAACTACATCATAAATCCATTTTTCAACATATATTTTTGCCACTAGGTATTATGATCCTATTCATGGGAAGAAGAATTAGCTAAGATATAGTATTAATGTAAAGTGTACCTCCCAAACAATGGCACGATCTTGGTTGATTCCTTTCTCACCTCTATTTGAACAAATACAGGTAAATCTCTTAGAAGTCTCGGAGCTAACCAAGCCAGAGGTACCGAGCAAACTCGAGTTCTTCTTCGATTCTTTCATCATCGATTTCGAAATCTCTCTCCCTTCTTCATCTTTCGATTGATTTTTACTTTTCATCGTCGATACAGTTCTCGCTAGTCCGTCTAAAAACGCAGGTAAAAGCACCATGTCTTTGATGCTCTGATGGTCCTACCATTCCATATATGTAACAAGTGCTAAGATAATTTAGATATATATATATATATATATATATATAAACACATGATGATTCTTGCAGCTGAAGATGAACAAGAGTAAAAGAGAGAGAAGAGAATCGGAGGATAATTATAAGGAAGTTACCTTTAATTTCTGCTGCTCTGGTGAATGAATATTCTTGATCAGAATTTCTCTGTTGACTATTTTTGGTTTTGTTGGAATTTCTACTTATAAGCTGGTGAGAATTGTCTCTATGACTCATCATCTTTCGCTTTCTTGCCTTCGACTATTTTAAGCCTTTTATTATTATACCATTTAATATACTTTGTTCTGCATGTCGATAACGACACGTAAAATTATATGTTATGAATAAAGTTGACGACATATTAAAAAAATTATTGTTGAAGGTTGTATATATAAGTATATAACAAATGGCTAGCTATATATATATATATACATATTTTGTAATTAGCTCAAGGAAACGTAAATGCATTTTCCTTGCATGAACTAGTTAAGATATTGTAACTCAAACATCTGTAAATATATCATAATGACAAAAAAATTGGATCAAAAAAACCAGTTCGAAGTCAAATTAATGTAAAATGTTAAAATATGCGATATGATTATATGAACGAACCTTTTATATATGTGTTTGTGTACTTTTTTAGCTAATGCAGTTTTTGAAGAAAAAAGTAAATGAAGAAAAAAAGTAAAGAAGTTTTTGATCAAATAGTTAAATATTAATTTTGAGGAGTCTTGTAGTCTGCTTAATATTATTTAAGTTTCTAAATATTTGGTTTTGTGGAATAGTATTGAAAAAGAAATAAGAAAGTGTTTTGGGGAGTGAAAATGTTATTTTCAACACAAAAATCAAACGCAATATAGTCGAAAAGTCATTACTTTCAGGGGTCAGATAACACGAAAACAAAGAAAGCGTTACAACAACCAAGTGAATGAGCAATGAAAGTTTTGTATTTTTTTATCACGATAACCAATAAAAAAAAGCTTAATTCGGCCGAGAGATGAATGAAATAAAGGTGGTAATCACCTCATTAGGATAGAGATGCATAAACTTTAGTATAATAAAATGTGTAGATTAATGTGGAAGAAAGTTAAACAAATTTAAAACGAAATGTGGTGGAAATAAAAAATGATATCATATGGGTTCGTTAAACAATAAAGACAATTGTTGAATAAAGTTTGTGGCTGTGAGAGGCTCTCGAATCTAAAAGCAAACAACTACTCTTTTATCTTCTTAATATTGTTTATTTATTTATTTACAGCACCTTGTCAAATGGTACGTTCCTCTCATCCAAATGTAATTTTATAAAAACCGACTTTACTCGATATTATTATATATTCTATAAATCTTTAATATTTGGTCGAAATTAATGTTTTTATATTTTACTCAGTATATTTAGGTCTTAATCTAGATTCCAGACTACATTTGTTGTTTACAATTTACATACCATTTTTATGCTGTAATGACTATAATAAACAAAAAAAAGGTTAAATAATCTTAAGAACTACTTAGACATTAATATATATATATAATAATAATAATAAAATTGATAAAACTTTATTCATTATTTAAATTTTATTATACCGGATAATTCAATTACATAAAATCAAATTTTTAAAAAATTGTGGAAATAAACTGTTTTATAATAACCAAAATTATATTTCCTTTCTTTTCTTTTGGATAAAAAACTAAAAAAAAAAGTTAAACTTCTCATCACCCATTTCTCATCATACATTAGGGATGAACACTCTGGTTATTTAGTAGAAAGAATTGCTCAAATAAACCAAAATTATAGTGTAATTACTAGAATAGTTTTTATCAAAAAAAAAAAAAAGCGTCAAGGGTGTAATTACGGTTACACCCTTGAAACAAAAAACTGATGTCTTCTTCTATTTTCTTCTTCTTCTCAGGTTAGTTTCATACCTGAAAAAGAAAGAAACTTATAGTGTAAACCGTCGTCGTTAACTTCTCTTGATTTTGTTTCTTCCTCATCTTACTCAACGTGTTCTTCGTGTTCTTCGCTGTATTTCATACTCGTTGTCTTCTTCTTCATCTTGTTTTTTGTACTCGTCGTCTTCATTGTCGGTAAGTTTCTTCTTCCTCTGCTCCTCTTCTGCTTTTTCTTCTTTTTCGTAAGGGCATTTAGGTTTAGGGTTGACGTAGACATTGGGTTTCTCGATTTTGCGACATTTCAATTTTTCAATTTTGCGACATTTGGGTTTTTGTTCTTCACTAACTTATTCTGTGTCTAGTAGATTTCTTCCCCAGTCTGAGCCAATGTGATATAGTTCGTAATTAGTTGTGAGGGTAAGGGTGAAGAAGCGATATGATACGTGTAGTACAGTTAGTATGACGTTGGGTAGAGTTAGGTCGTAGGGGGTATAGTTGGATTATAGTATAGTAGAGTTAACTTGTAGTGTAGTCGAGTTAGTCTGACGTGTGATAGAGTTATATTTAAGAGAGGTAGAGTTGGTTTGTAGTGTAATAGAGTTAGGTTGTAGTATGCGGTATAGTTGGATTCCGTGTGGTAGAGTTATATTTAAGAGAGGTAGAGTTGGTTTGTAGTGTAATAGAGTTAGGTTGTAGTATGCTGTATAGTTGGATTCCGTGTGGTAGAGTTGGTATGTAGTGTAATAGAGTTAGGTTGTAGTGTAGTCGAGTTAGTCTGTCGTGTGATAGAGTTAGGTTGTAGTGTAGTCGAGTTAGTCTGACGTGTGATAGATTTAGATTCCGTGTGGTAGAGTTGGTATGTAGTGTAATAGAGTTAGGTTGTAGTGTAGTCGAGTTAGTCTGTCGTGTGATAGAGTTAGATTTAAGAGAGGTAGAATTGGTTTGTAGTGTAATAGAGTTAGGTTGTAAGAATGTATTGTTGCGTTGTAGTTTGGTTGAGTTGGGTTTTATAATGCTTATCGTTTGTTTTCTTTCATCTTTAGATATGGCAGCCAAGAAGTACCCGAAGAAATTTCTCACACACGGTGTACAGGTGATGAAGAATCGAAGCATCAACCATTTCTGCAATCTAAAATACATCAGTAATATGATAAAGGGTATTGGTGAGGATGCATACGTAGACATCAAAGAGAACTCTTGCTTAGGGGTTTTTCTGAAACTAGCAGATTCCGACTTCAACTTTACAGGTAGGCATATACAGTACCTGTTGATGAATCAACTAGTGACTAAGAAGATGTATGAGATTTGGGTGCTGTTTGGAGCTCGTCCTATGAGGTTTTCTCTGCACGAGTTTGCTAAAATAACGCAGCTTAATTGCGGTAACTTCGAGAAGGCTTCTAATGGAGCAGATGAAGCGCACATAGAACTTTGGGAATATATTGGCTTAGGGGTTGGTGAAGGACCAAAATGGGTAGAGTTGAAAGAAATATTGGGGAGATGTAGAGGGTGGTCTTTTGAGAAGAGGAAGATGGTGGGCTTGCTAGTGGTTTTGAATGTAGGAGTTTTTGGTTGCCACATAAATAGTAGGCTCCCTTTTAGTGCTGCGAAGTTGGTTGCAGATATTGAGATGTTCAAGAGGCATCCATGGGGAAGAGTGGCGTTTCTAGAACTGATAAAATCGATCAAACTGGCAGGATGCAAAACGGGCAGTAATTACACAATACACGGGTTTGTGCACGCACTTCTGATATGGGCATTTGAGTCCATCCCCATAGTCGCAGAAACATTTGGGGAACAAAGAGCAGGTGACGTCCCCATTCTACGATGGAGACCCATCAAAAAACAAACCATTGACCTCGAGGTTTTGATGAAGTTGGAGCTAGCAAATAATAATGGAAAGGTAAATTTCTTCTGTAGTAGAGTTCATTTACTCCACTATACATACATGGTAGAGTTCAATTTCAAGTAATGTCGAGTTGATTTCAAGTATAGTAGAGTTCAATTTTGTAAGTATAGTAGAGTTCATTTACGTGTAGTAGAGTTATCCGTAGAGTAATATGTAGAGTGGTAGAGTTCAATAATAAATTGCATCTTCTCGTCTACCAGGTACGTCTTAAGCATCTGACTACACAGCCTCTGGAGATAATGCCTCTATGGCCAAACGATATTGCGGACCACAAAGTTGACACCATGCTTGGAGACATACTTGCCTCCAGGCTAGATGAATCCGCTTGAGACAAAAGTAATAAGAGGAAGGCGGATGCTTATGTCGAGGAGAGGACGAGCAAGCGTAGTGCTAGTTCAAAAGTTCAGGTGGAGAAAGTGAAAGAGAAACAACACAATAAAGAAGAGAAAAAACACAATACAATAGAGAAAAAACACAATAATGTAGAGAAAAAACACAATAAATTAGAGAAAAAACACAAAAAAGAAGTGATAAAACACAAGAAAGAAGAGAAGAAGAGAATCCAGATTAGGATGGATGACTCCACCACCATGCAGGATGTAGTGAGAGTCGTTAAAAAGAAGAAGCGGAAGGCAGAGGAGTCCAGTGTGTTGCTTGACACTCTTAGAGGTTTGACCAGAGCCTTCGAAGGGATGAGACACGATCAGAACGTGTTTGCTGAACCTATATATCGTCTTGAGGAGAGTAGGCTCGATACCAGGGCAGAGACCACAATGCTTACTGAGCGCGTGAATAGGCTTGAGCGTAACACCTCAGACAATACAGCCATGATTGAGAGGATTCTTAGGCTAGAAGAGAGCAGAGCGGAACCCCCAGTTTATAACTTGGCAGATGAGGGTGGAGGTCAGACAAGTGCACGACATCAAACTCCTGAAGATGTTAATCGTGAAGGGAGCCTACAACCTGAAGATGTAGTTCGTGAAGATGACGTAAAAGGCGATATAACCCGTACTCTCGACTCCCCTAATAATAAGGAACTTAATTTGGTACGTAGGGTTCTATTTTGAATGAGACTTACTTTGATTGATTATGTACCAACAAACAACAAACATTACATACATCTTTGTACGAACATACACATAAAACAGACAGTTATATGGTTTGGTCGAGTTATATTTAACTCTACTAAAAAATTATTGTGTTCAAAATAGCTCTTCCAAACCAGTAAAACCAACTTTACCACAATTACCAACTCTACCATATGTGAATCTAACATATTGAGTTGCTCTTCGCAGACACCTCCTTGGAAACAGCCTACCCTTGTGGACTCGAATTCGGGGAAAACACCAAGTGCAGGTTCAGGTATTAAACCAACAAATGTGGATGCTCATCTCGATGACACACAAGTGTCCCCAGCCAGCACTAAACATACCATCCCACCGGACCAGGTAATCCCGTTAAAAATAAATCTTACTGGTAAAGTTGATAGTTCTGTTAAATAGAGTTTACATTTTCATATTTTTTGTAGAATAAATGGGTTATCCAGAGTCAGGAGACATCTGACCCTTTGAGCCCGTTATCAAGAGTTGTTAGGAATCCAGAAGACCCGTCAAAAGAAGAACTACCTTACGATGTGGAAAAATTGAAGCCAGGGATGTCACAAGTTGGCGTCATAAACCTGGTAGATACTCCTGAAAAGGGTAAACAAACACGGGAGGAGTTAATCTTTATGGAAGACGTGTTACCCAAAGAGACTCGGGCACGAGTCCTCGCTAAGAACCAGGTACTGTTCATATTCAACTGTAGTAGAGTTAGATCACCTGTTTGGTCGAGTTAGATCATCTGTTTGGTCGAGTTGGATCACATGTATGATGGAGTTAGTCCTCTATATGGTCGAGTTAGTCCTCTGTTTGGTAGAGTTAGTCCTTTGTTAGGCAGAGTTAGTCCTCTGTATGGTAGAGTTAGATCATCTGTTTGGTCGAGTTGGATCACATGTATGGTCGAGTTAATCCTCTATATGGTCGAGTTAGTCCTCTGTTTGGTAGAGTTAGTCCTTTGTATGGTAGAGTTAGTCCTCTGTATGGTAGAGTTAGATCATCTGTTTGGTCGAGTTGGATCACTTGTATGGTCGAGTTAGTCCTCTGTTTGGTAGAGTTAGTCCTCTGTTTGGTAGACTTAGTCCTCTGTATGGTAGAGTTAGATCATCTGTTTGGTCGAGTTGGATCACATGTATGGTCGAGTTAGTCCTCTGTTTGGTAGAGTTAGTCCTCTGTATGGTAGATTTAGATCATCTGTTTGGTCGAGTTGGATCACATGTATGGTAGAGTTAATCCTCTGTTTGGTAGATTTAGTCCTCTGTATGGTAGAGTTAGTCCTCTGTTAGGTATAGTTAGATCATCTGTTTGGTCGAGTTGGATCACATGTATGGTAGAGTTAATCATCTGTTTAGTATAGCTAATCATCTTTTTGGTCCCTTCTTTAGACAGGTATCCCCTTTCCAAGGTTGTTCCATTGTCAAGCGGATTCATAAGAATGTGATTCATTGTCGGAGTGTCTATGATCCTTTTGGTCCGATTTCAAAATTAAAAGTACTCCAGTTACGTGAGAATTTGAAGCATCAATTGGAACTCACTGGCGACGGGAAACACTGTCCGAATGCGGATTTCTTCCTTCGCTTGATATGCCCAAAAGAGAAGTGGCCTGTCCCTCGATATGGCTGGCTTTACGATTGCGTAAGTTAAAGTGTCGTATGACGTAATTTTTGTTTAGTAGAGTTAGATTAGAGCACTAATACAGTAAAGTTTTACAGCATATTGGCTGCGGGATGAATCTCCTTCAGCAAAGATCCTTGCAAACTCCAAGTCCATACAGGAGTAATCGGCTAGCTTTCATAGACCCACTGTTTTGTGGTTATTGGACCTACACGTACGGAAGGGATTGCTTGGGAAAGGAGGATACTTTTGTGTGGAATGGTGGGTTTAAAGATGTATTCGACGGCACTGCACCCACATTCAGTGCCACTAGGAAGCACTGAATGAGAGACGTGGACACCCTCTACATCCCTCATAATTTCCAAAACTACCACTGGGTGGCCCTCGAAGTTAATCTGAACGAAAGAAAGATTTGCCTTTTCGATCCCGACCCATCTTGCACTTCCCCTAGTGCAATGGTAGAGTCATGCATGTAAGTTACTCAAATTCAGTATAGTCGAGTTAGTCCTCTATTTGGTCGAGTTGGTCCTCTGTTTGGTCGAGTTGGAAAACCTGAATGATAGAGTTAGTCCTCGGTTAGGTCGAGTTGGATATCCTGAATGGTAGAGTTAGTCTTCTCTTAGGTGGAGTTAGTCCTCTGTTTGGTCGAGTTGGAAAACCTGTATGGTAGAGTTAGTCCTCGGCAATGTCGAGTTGGAAAACATGTATGGTAGAGTTAGTCCTCGGCTAGGTCGAGTTGGAAAACCTGTGTGGTAGAGTTAGTCCTCTGTTAGGTGGAGTTAGTCCTCAGTTAGGTCGAGTTGGATACCCTTAATGGTAGAGTTAGTCCTCTGTTAGGTGGAGTTAGTCCTCTGTTTGGTCGAGTTGGAAAACTTATATGGTAGAGTTAGTCCTCGGCTAGGTCGAGTTGGAAAACCTGTGTGGTAGAGTTAGTCCTCTGTTAGGTGGAGTTAGTCCTCTGTTTGGTGGAGTTGGTCCTCTTTTTGGTCGAGTTAGTCCTCTTTTTGGTCGAGTTGGTCCTCTGTTTGGTCGAGTTGAAAAACTTTTATGGTAGAGTTAGTCTGCGCGTTGGTAGAGTTATTCTGAGTTACATTTACATTTGTAATAGAGTTCATTCTCATGGTTCTCATTTTTTTAGACCATATGCCGTGATGATTCTGAAGATGATCAAGGAGTTTTCACCCAAGGAGATGCAACCGCATATTAGCGCGGTGGAATATAAGATTGTGCGTGTTAATAAGGGCGTACCACGTAATAAACGGTTTGGCGACTGTGGCGTATGGGTTGTGAAGATGATCGAGTGTCTGGCCATCGGATGCAACTTCGAAGGTCTTTCCGACGAGTACGTCGACTTCTCTCGGCTGAAATACGCCATTGACTTCAAAGACGAACTTCCCGTAGAAGAGGAAATTTCTTTTAGTGATCTAGAATATGCACGCGAGTGTGATAAGAACATGTTAATGAGAGCCACCGAAGATCTCCAGCTTGATTGGTAATTTTGTTTAGTCGGTGTATAGTTCTACACTCGTGTATATTGTATAGTTCTAACTCTATTAGTTGGTTATTGACAAGTAATTAGTGATCTATACGTGATCTAACTAAGAGCTAACTACACCCACGTTCCGTGCCACTAAGTGGATGACAGACACGATCTACGTATTAACTACATTTGAACAGTTTACAACTTCTACTAGCCGTGGAAGCTAAATCAAGTTTATTGGACACGATCTCCGATATGTTATCATAATAACGATTAGACTCTAAAAGGAAGGGAAACTGAAGAGTCAAATCGTTATAAATAACCTTCCAATCGTTACTAACTTCTTCTAAACTATCCATCTTCTCCTTTACCAAAACGTTCCATCTTCACCTTTCAATCTTTCAAAAGCTTTCAAAAACATTTCCAGAACAAAGATGGAATCACCAAAAAAAAGCAACGTTGTCCGCAATGCATATATCATGGACTTACCAAACAGTGCTTTGACGAACATCATAGCTCGATGTGGAGCAGAAGGACTTGATGAGATTTACAGCATCAGGCGCGTTTCGAAGGAATTTAAAGAGCTTTGCGATGAGGATGAGGTTCTAAGGAACATAGATATACGTTATGTTCCATTCTATGGCCCTCAGAGAAGTAAGTCTCTTCTTAACAATTTTCTCACTAGACTATGCAATGCCGGTAATGTGGAAGCCACATACCGATGTGGTATGGCAGAGTTCTTTGTCAATGGGAATCGTGATGGTGGGTTGGAGCTGCTGCAAAGAGCATCCAATGCTGACTCTGAAGAAGCCACACTGCTGTATGGATTTGTGCTAGTCTGTTTAGGAACAGACACAAGACATGAGGGGTATGAAGTCCTAAGATGTCTACTACAGGACACAGTTGTAGAAACATTGGAATACGTAGACCACCTTCAGAACAGGGTCTTTCGTTACCCATCATCGCTCAGTTGGCGAGGAGAGCAACAAATACTACTTCTCGAAAAAACATATGGGCGAGAAGGATGTTCTTGCAATGGAGAATTCCTGGAGATTATCCACTTCTTTCAAGGATTCAATGCCGAAGACGTTGATCAACCAATGTCCGAAGCTTGTGAAGTATGCACTTGGTTCTTCCAATTCAGAAAGATCTTTCCTCACCATTAGTTGTTGAATGTAATTTCCTTTTCGTTGTTGTACTCGTTTTCGTTTTCGTTATTGTACTCTTTTCGTTTCGTTTATGTACTTATTTTGATTTCTTTCGTTTATGTACTCGTTTCGTCTTGCATAGTTAATGTTATTTCCCTTTCAACCATTAGCGTATTGTTAACTCGACCAAACAGAGGAATAACTCGACCACATAGAGGACTAACTCGACCAACAGAGGACTAACTATACCATACAGAGGACTAACTCTACCATACAGGTTATCCAACTCGACCAAACATATGATCTAACTCTATCAAACAGATGATCCAACTCGACCAACAGATGATCTAACTCTACCATACAGAGGACTAACTCTACCATACAGATGATCCAACTCGACCAGACAGATGATCTAACTCTACCAAACAGATGACCCAGCTCGACCAACAGAGGACTAACTCTACCATACAGAGGACTCTCTATACCATACAGGTTATCCAACTCGACCGACCAGAGGACTAACTCTACCATACAGTTGATCTAACTCTACCATATAGGTGATCCAACTCGACCAAACGCAGTGTTAACTCTTCTATTCAAGAATGAATACTTTGACTACATGTCCGGACATTGTGACCAAGTTTCTTACATTTAGAACAAGTTGAAACTTTTCTTGGACGTTTTTCGGGCTGAGAAGACTCGAACCAGCTCTCTATCCGCGATTTCTTCGGCCTCCCTGGTTGTTGACGTACGTGTGGTGGATTACACAGCTTACGACTCACTTCCAACGGAACGAGAAGTGCAGCATCTCTTTGAAAGATACTACCAGAGTATGCGTTGTACAGGTAGGTCGTGTGATAGTATGGATGTGTAAGTTCGATCGTCGGCCTTCTACAAGCCTCAGCAACGGCAATGACATGGACACAAGGAATTTTTTCGACATCATAGCTCTTGCAAGAACACGTCTTCTCAGTCAAGTTGACTAAATGAGAAGTTTCGGATTGCGTAACAACAACCTGGTGTTCGTCTATGTCCTGCACGTTGTACTGTCTGGCTTCATCGACCCTTGTCTATCATTTATAACAATAATGTTAACTCTACTAAAGAGATTGTTAACTCTACTATGAAGGGACTAAATCTACTATGTGCAATGGTAACTCTACCTTTAGGAGCTTTTCAACAGATGCTGTTAGAATAGTTGACGTCAGAGTGGCCTTCGTCTTCCGCTTCGCGAACCAACGGGTTAACATCGACCTTATTGCATCTATAAGCTGGACAATGGGAAAAGTTCTTGTCTCTGATAATGCATGGTTTATTGATTCTGCAATGTTCGACGTAGTGAAATTGTATCTGTTTCCGGGAAAGTACACTCGACTCCACAAACGCACGTCAGCTTTTATCAAGTAGGCATGAAGCTTTGGATTTAACGCCTGGATCTGAGAAAGTATAGCGTTGAATTCATCGACCCTAAAAGCGGTGGCAGCTTTCTTGAACAGCTTAAAGGGCTCGCCACCTCTAAATTTCGACAAAATGTTCTTACGTAGGTGGTAGGTGCAAATACCCCGAGAAGAAAGTGGGTACACAATCTTTCTGGCTTTAGCAATGGATTTATGTCTATCTGATATGATGGCAAGTTCTCTGTCATCAGGGATCACACGGTTTAGCTGTCTAAAAAACCATTCCCAAGATTCGTCATTCTCGGTATCAACCACACCAAAAGCCATAGGAAATATGTTGAAGTTACCATCTTGCATGGTAGCGGTTAATAGAGTACCTTTATACTTCCCTAGCAAAAATGTACCATTGACAACAACCTCCTTCCTCATATAGGGAAAACCCCTAATACTTGCATCGAAAGCGATGAAAAGAAACTTAAACCTGTCTTGTCCGTCAACTTCGAGCTTTATTAGAGTTCCGGGATTCGCTATTCTAATATAGCAAACAAGTACGACGGAAGTTCCTCATAACTACTTTCCGAACTTCCGGTAACTAGGGCTCGTGCTTGGCTTAGAGTACGGTGTGCTTTCCAGTACTTCATCTGCATACACGTCAGACTTAAATGTCAAACTAACTCTACCAGACGTCACAATAACTCTACTACACTACAATCTAAATCTACCACACACTACACCCTAACTCTATTACACATAATCCAACTCTACCACACTGTCGGTCCAACTCTACTAATACGTCAACACTGCAATCTAACTCTACTACACTGCATAAACGTCAGACTTAAATGTCAAACTAACTCTACCATACGTCACACTAACTCTACTGCACTACAATCTAACTCTACCACACACTACACCCTAACTCTATTACACATAATCCAACTCTAACACACTGTCAGTCCAACTCTACTAATGCGTCAGCACTGCAATCTAACTCTACTACACTGCAAGCCAACTATACCAAACGACAGACTAACTTAGCACTGCAATTTAACTCTACTACGAAGATTAACTCTACCATGGCGTAAAATTACGTTTGTACCTTTAGACCGAATCGCTTGCTCATTGAATCAACAACGTGTTGAGGAAGAACAGATGACCCAATTCCACCTACGAATTCCAAGTATAACCTTCCTAAGACTTCCGTTGACGCTTGTCGTGCACGACCTGATCTCTCCATAACAGAGCAACTATGTTCTCCCATATACTTCCGGACAAAGAAACATCCACCGTCGTCGACAGGTGAAGCTCGCACTCTCCACTGACAGTTTGGTACCCAAAATTTCACATCCAACACTGTCTTCGATGAAGCAATAACATCGAAGTCAAACCTCTGTAAGACAGAAAGTATTTTTAGCCTGGTCATGAATTCTTTTTTTGATGAGTATCGTTGCCCAACAACCAATGCGAGTGCTGACATCTCTATATCCAAATACTCAGCATTCAAATCCAACCCCGTTGCTTGCTCCGAGAGGTTTTTCTTCTTTTCTTCCTTTGATTTTCTACGAACACTGATATAATCTTCATCATCCGAGCTTGCGCCATCCATATCATCGCAACAGTCGAATCTGAATTCCTCATCCTCGTCCTCACCATGTTCACCTTCATGTTTCACATTTTCTGGTATACGCTCATTGTTTGGTACACCTCTACTAAACACCAGATCAACTCTACTACACCGAACATACGAGGCATCATTCTCCGACTTACATTGGAATTGGAATTTCTCGTCAACGTTTCTCCAACTACACTGACTTTTTTCAGGGTAACTCACTGAAACACGAGATCTAGTTGTAATTTCGACACATAGACGCATTGCTTCTTTACGAAATTGTGAAACAAACACTTGCAATTGTCTATCGTTACTCACAATTACAGGGGGAGTATCTTCTGGTAGTGACTGAATGACAACATTTGGCATGTAGCTTAGTTTTATCTCAGAACAATGTGCATCCAAACCAAAATCGGCATAAACCATCTCCAGAAATTCATCGAGCCTTAAATCTTCGACAATGCCTATGATCCGACACCCGTACGACTGGTCCACCAAAAATATCCATCGATTTTCATTAAATCTCCATATCCCACAAACCAAAATGATTTGATCCATAGATCCAAACATAAACAGAAAAAGCAAAGGAGCAGCGAAGAAGTAAAGGAGCTTCAAGAAAGCTACAATAGCGTCACTTATGGAGGAATCAGTTGGATGCGCGGCAGATGAGATAATAACTGAGGGGTAAATACGTAATTTAAGCTCTACTACGAAAGTAGGCTAGGTTTCCAAAACTAACTTTACCATACTGCACTATGTCCGTGTAGAAGAGTTGATTAGAGCACAAACAACAACTATATTATGCTGGAAATCTAACTCTACCAAGCACACTTCACCTCTATCACGCTGGAAATCTAACTCTACTACACACGAAATTTCATTAATGTCAACTCTACTAAGTATACTTTAACTCTACTGCTCTGGAACTCTAACTCTACCATACTGCACTTTGTCCATGTGATAGAGTTGATTAGAGCACAAACAACAACTCTATTATGCTGGAAATCTAACTCTACCAAGCACACTTCACCTCTATCACGCTGGAAATCTAACTCTACTACACACGAAATTTCATTAATGTCAACTCTACTAAGCATACTTTAATTCTACTGCGCTGGAACTCTAACTCTACCATACTGCACTTTGTCCATGTGATAGAGTTGATCGCTTACGTGGCATATTTCATTAATGACATTTTCGTAATAACGTTTTTTTTTTCCTCATTTAAAAATGGCAAAATGATATATGATAAATTAAAAAAATATTATAGTAATTTACAAACGTCTGCTCTATTTCAATAATTAACACTTAATTTCGCTCTAATCTAGCAAATCACCCTATTTAGTATGGATAGGTTTAAATTTTCTGATTGTATATTTCCCTTTTTTGAGGAGAAAATATGTATGCAATAAAGAAATGGGCATGCATGAAACAAAACAAAAATCGTGTGAATATATAATAACATGTATAAGGTTTTTATATTTCTACGTTGTTTCCTCCTTGCCCTTTATTAATGAACAAACTCATACCTATGGGCTAGATATATAGATGGGCATGTTAGATTTTATATATCTCCACTTGGCTAGATTTCTTAGGTAATCCATAGATATTAACTAGTGCTTAATTACGACTTTATGTATATGTTTTAAGTATGAATAATCATTAATAAATAAGAGTGCGGACTTGTTTGGGTGGGTGATGATGCTAATAATATAATAGTGAATGAGAGTTATAAAATATTGGAAAGAGATAATATAAATTTATATACACTAGATGGAATATGCTACATGGATGGTCACAAGTGTAACAGACTCACACATCCAAATCTAAGTTTATTTAGGAAATCTGGATGCAAGAATTATTCGTACCAGGTTACATCGCTACACAACTCTACTTTGACTTTTTATATTTAATTAGTTACTACTTTGATGTTATATTAATGCTGTCCTTTTTTCATAAAATGATTGATATTGAAATTTTTGTTAGAGTAATGTAGCGTCCTAAATAAACCCAAGTTTTCTAAGTAAATGATGTTCAAAACCAATGAGAACTAGATATTTCATATATGACTCACATATGTGTATGTATAGTTATAAGTAATTAAGAAAGTGATCACCAAATCTCCAACATAACGTTTTTTTGATAAAATTTTAAATCTCCAAAATGATGTTACTTTTCATCTTTGAATTTTCTTTTGTAAGTTGAGACATATATAATAACACACAAATAGATACAAAGAGTCGAAACAAAAGACGAGACAACAAAGAGATGTAAGTGTCAAAAGATGGAGTAGTTTGGTCCAGAGGTCAATATTGTCACATGGCCCTTGGTGGATCTCGACGCTGACTTTATAATACTTTTCACTCCTTTTTCGCCTAATTACAAATATGAAGTTCGTTATAGGATTCTAAATAGTTGACTGAAGAAAATCAACTGTTTCTTTACCTTGGATGAGAGTAACCAAAACTAGAAAAACGGCTTCTCTTCTGATTTCCAATATACATATCTCTATACAAAAACCTTTAATGCCTCTCCCATAAACATACGAGATGAAGTGTGTAAAGATAACAACAAATCAAGTATTTCTTCGTGTAGAACGGTCGGTCACTGAATGAATCCAATCAAGAATTGAAGTATACTGGTATCAGTGGAAGACTTGTGGGGATGCGTAGTATTCACTCTCATTAAACACTGGTCTTAGATCTTCTTTACACATGAAATCTAATGGGAGAGAGACGAGATGTCCTCTTACCGACTTTAGTCTGTCCATCGGATCACTTCTCTTGATATCACCATTGTGGTAAGACTCCAGATTCTTGGGTGCTATTCCCAAGTCGATTGTTGTGTGTCCTAGCTTCTCCTTCCAATGCGCTATGCTTTGTCTAAACGCCATTCTGCATATATATAGCAAGTAGTTTCATGTTCCATCATCCAAATTCTTTAGGGTTTGGAAAGGAACTATTTTCAAGCTTAAGTTCACTACTCAACATAATGATAGTGTCAAAAGGTGGAAAAGAAAGAAAAAAAGAGATAGACCGGACTTGTACCTCGAATGGATTAGATCATTGGGCACACAAGAGAAGATATCCTGATATATCATTGTGTTTGTCTGCGTTGGGATAAATAAAGTTCATGGGTTATTTCTGGCCCGCGAAAGTAAAAGTTTCAACATGTAATCACGTTTCCAACCTTTGCGGTTGCCATCCATATCTCCTTGTAGGTTGAATCAGAGACGGGATCAATAATCTGATCGATCTGCAAAGAAACAACCAAAGCTCACAATTTTGTAATAAAAACAAAGAGGCATCTCATCTTATGAACCTCTGAAACTTCATGCCAGGGAGGTTCCAGTCAACTTTCATCATCAGGTCTAAGTACCAGAATAGATTCCATGGTTTTTGAAGTTTTATACCTGTTTATGAACAGAAATCCCATAAAGAGTTAATGATATGATACCAACCTCTCCACTACGAAGCCCAAGGTGTTCGGACCACAGAGAGAGCCTAAGGCTTAAAGAAAATTTTCCAGCCTTCCATGGCTTCCCTGCCATGCGTGAATCTACTAACTCTTTGTCTTCAATTAGTACTCCGATCTGACATAAAGCAAAGAATCAAGTGAGTATAAAACAGGCTTCTGGGAACCAATTCTTAGAACAAAAAAAAGCAGGTGAGTTTAAAATTATGACCTCAGAATCTCTTGAGCCAAGTAAACTCCGGTCGTTAATATTGGCAGATCCAACTAATGCGGCACGGTCGTCAATTATCATGATTTTACTGTGAACATACACCTGCATGGAGAGAAAGATATAGCATTCACAACTTTACTCTCACTATGTTTACACATTTGAAAAGCAGACATCATAAATGGCGTTGTGAATGTGATCACTTAAATGGCAGCAATGCTCATATCTAACCTGACTAGTGGCGACAGGTCCATCCTCGGAAAGTTTACCATATGCCCTTAGGCCATAGAAGGAAATATAATCATGAGCCTTTGGACCAATAGTATTGTAGAGATTATTCAATATCGAGTTCTGTCCTCTGTATATGGTTCGATACTGCCAATGCATTATGGCTCTGACAGATGCTGCACCACTGTCGTCAATACCTCCCTGCCATACGCATACTTCAGAAAAATGCATCTCAGGGGCATATTCTTTTCAGCAGATTACAGTTAGGAAACTAACCTGAAAACCTGGGAGGAGGGGTACAACAACAACAACCCTGAAACTTTTTTTCTCGTTATGGGCTCGCAAAATCCTTTTATACAATGCTTCTAGAACACGATTCTTAATTGTGTCATCTCCAGAAAGGCCTGATATGAAAAACTGATTCTGGAGATACATTGCACAACATGAAAACATGCGTCAGAAAAATGAAGACATGTGAATCTGAGTTGCTACTGGCTTCAAGAACTAAGTTACTTTTGTTATGTGAAGAAGAATGAGGACAGGTAGTTTCAATGAAGCTACCTATGATACTCTAATCGTTTGGTCTATTATTTGACTCGTGCAAGCCATGATTGCATGAAAGAAATCTTATAGCAAATACCTCAATGTAAATAAAATGTTCAGCTTTGTCGATAAGAGAACGGTAAGCAGAATGGATACTCTCTTCAACTTGGCTTGTTCCAGCCGACCACTGACTGACACTTCTTATAATCTGAAAATACGGACTAATCAGAGCTAAATGTTGAAGGGAAATTTGATCTTTCTGATCACGAGAAAACTTCAAAGTAATCTAAAGGCAAAAAGGAAACAGAAGAGGATCCTTCATGAGAGTATCGGCATATATATTTAAACTTCCATTGTACACACCTGACAGCGACATGAAGTTCTCGGACCAACTTGCCCAGTCTCATCTGGAGAGCCAACCTGATAACCACGTTCTTCTGTTTCCCACCACTCTGAATCTATTGCTTTCGAACCACGCTTTGCTAGTGGAGGATCTAGCACATTACGATCATCTACAAAGCCCCTCATAGGAGTATCTCCATCAACTGGTTCAACTTTCAATTTCCGGAAAGAGAAAGGACCATTTCTGCTGTTTGTTCCATTTGCTTTCTGCCTTTCACTCGAACCATCCTGATCGACGGGCTCTTGAGGCAAAAGTAATGGAATATCCTGCAATGATGATCTAGAAGAAAATGAATTATCTCTTCTGATCCCTATAATGCTGTCTTCGTCTTTCTTGCGCTCAATGTCTGAATCCTCTTGCCTTCCCATGTAGTGGGGTATAACCATGTGATGCTGGGGGATAAGAAGCGGAATTGAATCCTCATATGGTGCTTTGTTTCTCTGAAATAACCATTGGTTATCTTAGTGTCATAACAAAAGGAAAAACAAAGAGATAGAAGAAAGTTAAAGAGGTAAGGATAAACCTTAGCATAGTTCCAGCGCTGAACAAAGTGCCTAGCTACGTCACGGCAAGGTGGGCCCCATAAAGCACAATGCACATCATGCCATGGCATCCGTGGATATTTTCTACGGTCTAATTCATCTTTCAGAGCATCCTCCCAAGTATTGGGTTCAGATTCTCTGGAGAATTTTAATTGCGTTCAAACAGAAAAATTAGTATACGGAAATGTGAAATAAGTAATGGACATCCTCGTTTATATTGAATAGCTACTATATGATTGGTTGAAACCCAGCGAACAATCAAAAATAACTAGCAAGTTACACACAAGTTCTTATTATTGAACTCAATTTGGTATAATGAAGAAAGATTTTACATCTTAAAATCAACTCTTCATTCGCTATAATAGAATCTGTTAATACTCGTGGTAAAGATGTAAATCCTTACCTGGGGTTGTAATAGTCCTTTCCAGGCCATATTACAGAAGGGTTATCTCCAACCTTATGTTCAAATGTGTCATACCGGCCAAAACACAAGTCCAGCCCTCCAATAAAGCAAACCTGATGATCGACGATTACGAGTTTCTCATGGTGAGACCTACAAAGACATGCAGAGTTTAAATCAAAATCTTTCCCGATTAATTTTGTGATCAGATATGAGTTTTAAGGATACAATTTATCTAATGTCAAACCAAGAAAATAGAACAAGAGAGAAAGTATTGACATATTTGAGTGTTAAATTTGAACTGTCCACCATATCATACCAGAGGTAAACACCACTTGAGAAGTGGTCAGGATAACGAAGTACCCTCACATTCTCATGAATGCCAAGAAGCATGCGTTTGCTATATACACTGTTGATCTTTAAAGCAAGAGCAACCTCCTTGTAGAGAAGGATGTATATCTGAAAAAAGATAGTACTAAAGAAATGAAAACCTGAAAGTCCACACAGTGCACTGAAAGTTTACATGTCTACACTGGTGAACAAACCTAGTTAATCAACCTAGATAGAAGAATGTAAAATATTATGAAAATACACTCATCTAGCTATGAAAATTGGAAATCAACGTCTCCAGAAATAAAGAAATACAAGCAAGTATTCAAGTTAACCAAAATTTTCCCAAAAGTACAACGAGCATTTAATTAACTAAACTGGAACAAAAAACAACTAAAAGCAATGCTACTTGTTGAGAGGACAGGAAAAGAAAATGATCAGAGCCAAAACTATCTATTTTTACAAAGTTGTCACTAAGTAAAACAAATACTATGCTCTTTCAATAACATACCCTGCAAGATCACACAATAAGTCTTACAAGACATGCTGCCAAGAGTGGCATAGCCTTCAATAAAATGGATCCACAAAAGGAATTTCTAAGAAAGAACATATGTTCATCCCTCCACACCTCCCCAGTAAAATCTCTTGCACAATTTGGACACGCTTCACAACAGACATAGATAATAAGCACATGTATGTCTGTAGTAAGTACCTGAACTCCTTGCTTAGCTTTGTTCTCCAACAAATTATCAAGTCTGGAGGAAGTATGTGGATCAAAAGGTCGCTTAAGATAGAGTTCTGGGCACACCCACCAGCCACAAATGAAAATCTACAAGAAAAATCAGATCATTCCAAATATGATGTTCAACATCTCGATCTCCATATTTTGTAATGAAAAGTGCTAGACCTCAGATTTAGCATTTTCAATGGCTGCAGCAATGGCTGCAAAAGCTGCTCCACCATCTACAAACCACTGGGCCTCGCTTCCATCATCTGTCAATCCCCTTGGGGATGCAAATGAGCCAAAACGATGGGGATGGCACCAACCCTCAGGAGGTCTAAGAGCAGCATCATTAATACAAACCACCCAATCCTTAACTTTTGCACTACTCTTTGCCCTTATTCTTATACTCCGGTTCCCAGATGTTACCTACGACATTTTCACAGAAGTTATAAAGTATGGATTATCCATAGCGTTCTTGAGTCTAACCCCAGAAATATATCTGTAGCAAAAGAGAGGCATGAAACTGAGGAAGATTCAACTTTTAAGCTTGTAAAAACTGGAGATAATGGACTCCCACTTTAAATGACAGCAAAAGGAATATCCTACTATTCTTGCCTATTTACATGGAGTAAGCATGCATATAAAACAAGTAGGCAGTAATTGCTAACCTTGAATGCATGCCGTAAAGGATTGTGATCCTTCAGTTCTACTGCTAGTGATACATCAACACCATCATTACCATTAGAAACTGGTAGGACATCAAAAACAATAATATCTAATAGCTTTGCATCAATCGGATCTTCCAACAAGGCGAGAAAACCTGGCTTTAGTACCCCCCACACCTGTACTGGAAAAAAACGAAACCTTAGATACCATCTTTTCATTACACATTGATTTTGGATGTCTGATCAGGAGCATAACATGACTTGTAAAAGGAGACAAACTGCATTCTTGCGTTTGATAGCACATACAATACATAACATAAAGATGAACAGCAGAGTTAACATCTCCCCGTTGCGGCTAAGCAGTCAGACAATTTTATTCCTCAAAACCTCTCCAGTAAAGCAGTGGCAAGTTTTTGCAAAAAAAGAACTACTAAAAGTTAAATTTATTTTGCTTCTGATAAATTAGTTTTACATGAAATTCATCTGTTGATAGACAAAGCAAGAGTTAGAGAGGGGACAAGGATAACCGAAAAAAAAACATAAACAATTTTTTATGGCAAAATACAAAACAACGCAAATATGAGAAAGAAAATGAGAATTTCCATACCTTCTGCCAATTATCATTGCAGCAACAGAACCAACAGCATCCACAGCATCTATTAGACTCATCATCACTCTTTGAAATTTTCGGGAGATGTTTTACCATAATATAGTCTTCTTTCAATTTGGGTCCGTACTCTGGTGAAAACGACAACATCGAGACCTCCAGAAACCTGCAAACCTATATTACACATTTAGCATTTAACTAAACACGCATATGGTTTAGAAATGAATGAAACTCAATGTGTAAGACAATAAAACCTCTAAAAGTATGGAATCCTTAGATATTCACTTGGTGTATTCAGATTTCTAGATAGAATAGAAGAGAAAACAACTCTTGACATAACTAGGTACTGACTATTGTAAAATAATTAGACCACCAACCAAAAAGAATTTAGAAATATACCTCCCGTGAATTGACAATATCTAGATTCCCTAGAAAATGATTCAGATATTCTTGCATGGCATGCTTTCCTCTAACTGATATCGACTGCTGTCTTCCCAACGGACGAATGACTGGCAAAGCAGCGCTTGAGGGAACATCTCTGGACAAAACAGTCTAATTGTCAGAAAATAAAGGTATCAATAGACACACATCAGCAACTAAACCTGCCAAAAATGATGCCAGAATGTCTGACCTATTTTTGGCACTCTCATCTTGATGTAACGGAAGTTCATCAGCATCTTCATCTTGCACAACCGGTGCATGATCCCCTATTCCAAGATTTTGAAGCCATTCTTTAACCTTTAATGTGATATTTGAAAGAAAACCACATCAAAACTCATGCAACACCAAGCATGCAATCACAAACAATTTAGAAACAGAACAGGGAAAAGCCTATAACATGTTCCATCAGAGGGAAACACAAACTAGTATAAGATTCCTTGATATTTCAAGACAACACAAACCTGTTCCTGCTTTTCATGAATTTCTTCAATAAATGCACGCTTCTTCAAAGCAAAATGCAAATAAAACACTTGAGAAGCTTTCTTCACAAGTTGCCACTTGAACTGTTACACAAAAGCGCTAAAGTTACGACTCAAGAATTTCAAGTATTGAAAAGTCCAAGTACCATCTCCACTGAAGTACGGAAAAACATATAAATTTTGACTAATGGGTCTCAGAAAAGGGCCTTCAACCGAATAGCATCGATTAATGATCAGACTCGACGATTCAGTAGACGATTTCTGCGAATGTAATTTTAAGATTACATGAACCCAAGAATCTAGGTACCTAAATAAATTTTTTTGCTACTTGGATCAATAGTACCAATATGAAGTACATGGAATTGCTTGTACAGCTAGCAGATGAACCAAGCCAAAAACTATTATCTAAGTAAACTGATTCGAAATTGTTGACAGTCATTTCCTGTAACTGTAATTTTAAAATACCCAGCGGAAATTTTGAAAACAAATTCTGATCCAAGCATTTATGTTACGATGAAATTCTGAACCTAGATACTTGCCTGCTTGTATTGACACTCAATGGTGTAAGACAATAGTACAGGGCTGATATCGCCGGCATCAGGCCGAGAGACGGAGACGATTACTGCCTTGGGTAATTCTTCAAAAACACGATTGGCTTCCTGAGTTGGAGCAGGAGCTAACGAGAACAGCGAAGAGACCACCGAAGGGAATTCCGATTGCATCTGAAAGTAGCGTCCTCCGCCACTGGCGGGAGACATCAACTGCTCAGATGCCATTTTCTGATCTCTTCAACCAAACAAAACGAAAAACCTCGAATTACAGAATTCGATCCCCGAATTCAAGATCTAGCAGACAAAAGTTCTTTAATTTGTGCGCCACGTGATCCTTCCGCCTTTCGTGATGCTTATAACTTGAGAATTCCGATGAAAAAGGATCAATCTGAACACTAAATCGTTCGATGATCCAGAGCGAAAGAGAGTCAATGAAGATATACACCTGAAGGTAAATTCAAAAGTGAGAGAGAGAGAGAGAGAGGTTGGGTTTCTGATTACAGGTGACCGAAGAAAGCAAAGTGAACATGAACTACGTCGACTTTGACCCCCAACACAATTTTTCCTTATTTGGGCGGATACTCCAGATCCGGATCCGGGTCTCCTTTTATTGTTTGTAAATTATTTGCATAATTTTCTTACAAATCATAATGAAGATTAATAAAATCAATAATCTCGATACTTGTTCTTTTCAATAAAATTTATGGTGATTTAGTGCGTTAAAAACATGTTGATTACTAATATGTTATGTGTTATTTGATAATTATAAGAATAGTTTTTTTTAAATTTAATATAATTGGGAAAAACGTATTTACGAGTTATAAATAAAAACTATCACATTAATGTATTGTGCATTATAAAGTCTATCAACCTAAATGATCTCCAACATGGTAGATTAATGATACGGTAGATTTAAGTAATGAACACAAACCCTTTATAATAAACTTTTAACTATCGATTTAAGGAAGAAAATTATAAGCGTAATAGACTATGAAATGAAATGTGGTAGATTTTAAGACCTTCATGATAGACTTAGGTATAGATAACAACCTTTTTATGGTAGACTTAAAAGTATCAAGTTGATGAAGAAATTTCTAAGCATAGTAGACCATCATATAATGTGTGGTAGACTTTGAAAACCTTCATGGTAGACTTATGTAATAGTAACAAACCATTCATAATAGACTTAAAAGTATAGATTTGAGGAAGAAATTTCTAAGTATAGTATACTTTTAGTTGCGGTGTGGTAGATTTTGAAGTCCTTCATAGTAGACTTAGACAATGGAAATAAACCCTTCATGGTAGACTTAAAAGTATTAATTTGAGGGGGAAATTTCTAAGCATAGTAGACTATTAGTTGTGGTGTGGTAGGCTTACGTAATGGTAAAAAACCCTTTATGGTAGACTTAAAAGTATATATTTGAGGAAGAAACTTCTAAGCATAGTAGACTTTCAGTTGAAGTGTGGTAGACTTTGAAGACCTTCACGATAGAATTAGGAGATGGAAACAAACCTTTCATGGTAAACTTAAAAGTATCGATTTGATGAAATTTCTAAGGATAATAGACTACTAGTTTAAGTGTGGTAGACGTTAAAGATCTTCATGATAGACTTAGGTAAGGGTAATAAACCCTTTATGGTAAACTTACAAGTATCGACCTAAGGAAAAAAATTCTAAACATAGTAGACTATCAGTTAATGAATGGTAAACTTTGAAGACCTTCATGGTAGACTTAGGTAATTGTAACAAACTCTTCATAGTAGAATGAAAAGTATCAAGTTAAGGAAAAAATTTCTAAGCATAGTAGACTATGAGTTGAAGTGCGGTAGACTTTGAAGACCTTCATGGTAGATTTTATATCGAAGTTAATAGAAAAATTGTTAGACTTTGAATCAAATGTTAGGGTAGTTTGGTAGAATTTGATTGAGACATTATGATAGTTTCGTAGACTTTACATGTTTTAAAATCTAGTTATATTTTTACATGCAAAACATAAGTATGCTATGAACTTGATTGCACACATTGTGGATGAAGTTACATGCCAAAGATAAAGTCATGGTTTTTGCCACCTTAAATACATGTAACAGAATGTGTTTGGCCTAATTTTGAGTCTTTAGACTGTAACACTTTCATCTATCAGAATATGAAAGTGTGAATCAAACTGAAATTGTGGTATTAATGCAAGCCTACAATTATATAAACCATGATTTAGTTGCAAAATCAAAATATACAACTAAAAAAGTGACAACAATATTCTAGCTTTTCTCTCGTATTCATGATGACATTTTTAAATCTAAGCGGTCAAACGCATAAGAAAAAATAAATTAGTAACCAACATAGACGGATACATTCACTATGTAGCAATCTTCGTTTTTATCACCAATTTCTTTAACCAGAAGGCCGCTTGAGCAGGTCGGTCGTCCATCTACAACCTCCACATTAACAATCATTCCATGTTAACACTCTCGGAAGTCTAGCAAACCATCTCTGAAGTCTACCAAACAACATGTGAAGTCTACCAAACAACCTGTGAAGTTTACCAACTGGTGTACCACACTGAAACAACGTCTATCAACCTCATTCATAGTCTACCACACTAATATTAAACCAAAGTCTACTGCAACTAGACCTATTCTAAAAAAACTATACCAAACTAGAACATAGACGACATAAAAAATGCAACATCTACCAAATTGTACTACCACACTTATACAATGGCTATGAAGCTAATTCAAAGTCTACCACACTGAAATTAGTTCAACGTGAATAAAAGTCTATTACACAAATAATTTGCATTCCAAATCAATTCCAAGTCTACCATACTTAAGCATATTATAAACAATGTCTACGAAACTTAAACAAAAACGACAAAACAAGTTCAAAGTCTACCAACAATGAATCGACTAAATCTACCATACATGACTTTACTATAATCATTTTTTACCAAGCTATACAATTTACACACAAAAATCAACCAAAATCTACCTAAATATGCAACCAACTTTCAAAATTTCAACCCAGATTCTTCGCAAAATCGTCGAATATACAACCAAAATGCATTTAACTATTCACAAATCACAAGAAAATTACTTTTTTCTCAAACCAAACTCCATACCGGAGTTGCAATTCCTAAGAAACGAGTGCAAAGTGCGAGTTCGCCGTTCCTAGTTTAAGAAATCCAGAAAAATTCTAAGAAAAACATAAAAGAAACGGTAAAGAATAGAGAGAGAGGACTGAGATACTAACGGCGTAGAGAGAGAGAGAGGAGGATGACGACATGGAGAGAGAGGAGGCTGATTACGGCATGGAGGGAGGGAGGATTATAATGGCTAAATAATCAAACTTGAAAAAGACGAGAGTATAAGAGGAAGAACTTGAAGAAGAAATCTTATTTTTTCTTTTGTGCTTTTTACTGGCACAACTGTAATAAAATGAAAACCAAACATTTTTTATGTAATTTCATCTTTCCCTATATTCTTCAAACATCACAAACACCATATTAGTAATTAACCTATTATTTTACACATCATATTAGTAATTTTTTCGAAAATTTACTCCAGCATGCCTTTCTATTTTATGGAGTTTTAGTTGTTCTTTCACATTTTTACTTAACTCCTTCAAAGTATCAACACGACGGATTTAAGAACCGATGTAACATAGAACATGAAGGGAAACAAAACTGATGGATTCTAAAATTGCAATGTGAGATCCAATAAATTAGAATATGTTCAAAAGAAATCAATTTCCAACAAAATCTATAACGCTTCTTTTATAGGTAAAGCTCAAAGATTCAACCGCAAAAAAGTTTAGAGCCAAATCACTTCTTCGACTTCTTTGTTACCCTGAAAAACAAAGCATTAACGAGTGATACACTAAATGATAAATGACTACAACATTAAAACAATATTGACAAAGAGACATCATTTGCGTGTCAATGTTTCACTTGAGCTAAAAGTTCCTCTCTTCTGGCAAATTTTCTCCCTCTGCTTGCCTTGTTCTTAGCACGCTTGGCTTCAAACTGATCAGAGAGTGTTCTTTTCTCTTGCCTTCTTACCCTTGGATTGTGGATGCCCTCCATAAGCAAACACTTGTTCTTGAACACGTTACCCTTCACTTTCATGTACATATCATGGTACATGTGTCTATTGATCTTCTTTGACTCACAAACTTGCTTAATAGACGCCTCAACACCCTCATTCTCCTCCAAAGAATCTTGGTTGGTAGTCTAGCCTCTCTTGTACCTTTTCTAATATGATCATGGAAAGTAAAAAGGAAACTAAGGAGAATTTGGAGCTAAGCAATGAAGATCACGAGTGAGTTATGGAGATTCCAGCCGGTCCAATTACTAGATCACGAGGTAAAAAAATCAAGGAGAGCATTTGTGGATTTATTCAAGGCCTTTTGGACAAAGAACAACATAACGAATTCATTGGACTTTTATACTTGTCAAGTCCAACCCACTTTGAGCCTTCTACAAGTCCAATAGAAGTCCTAAATAAAGTCTTAAAGTCTAGCCCATGAATAGTGATGAATTTGGAAGACTAAAAGATATTTTAGAGGCCAAAAGTTCAAGAGTCATTCTCATTCAAGTCATAGTAAATTGTGACATTTACTTAGTATTTTATACTCTTCATCTTTAAGACATTCAATAAGTTTAAAGGAATCTAGAAAGTCCTTTCTTTTCTTTATAAACTCATGTAATTCTCAATTTTGAAGATCCAACTTTTTATCAATAAATCTGAGAGTGATTCTCTTTGAACTTTCGATCTTTCTTGGTGTGTCATATCCAAGGGATCAAACTGGTTTATCAAGTGATTTACATCACACATATGTGGCCATTCCTAGCCTTTGGCGTGAAGGGGCGAGTCGAAATAGCAACAATCTTCAGTTTAATATATTAAAGGTGGGGCTACTCGAGTCAACATTTTGTGGTTCCACCACCTTGCTTAATTGAATGCGAGTTGAAACAACAACAATCTCAAGTTTGATATACCTAAGGTGGGGGTTACTAAAGTTCTTTGAAGACCAATGACTATCCTTACAACTTAGAGTGACGATTCCTTCGGGATTCCGCGTCATTTGGTATCAGAGCACACTTCCAAGTTAGTTAATCTTTTCATTTTCTATCTATTCATCTTCTATCTTTTCATCTTCTACCTTTCCAACTTCTATCTTTTCATCTTCTATCTCTTCATCTTCTATCTTTTCATCTTCTATCTTTCCAACTTCTATCTTTTCATATTTTTTTCTTAATTATTTAAAGAAAAGAACAAAAATTAGCAAGAAAAAATGAATATTTGAAAAAAAGGAAAAAAAAACTCTTCATCTTCTATTATTTATATAAAAAAAATTGTTCATTGTTTGTTTGTGTACCAAGATCTATCTAATACTTGAGTTGTGTGATACTTGTTAGGTCATTGTCCCTTGGGGAAAGCAAATCAAAGAGTGTTTGAGCAAATCAAAGAGTGTTTGATTAGTCTTATAAGAACATTTTGAGATTAAAAAAGAGAGGAAAAAAGACGTAAGGTTGTGAGAACATTTGAGAGGGAAGACAAATAATTTGAGAGAAACACTTGCGTATCAAACACTTGAGAGATTGTGAGGCATTTTTCTATTGAATCTTCTCTTTTTCAGGTTCTAAGTATGTTAAACGACAATAACGACAATCTGGAGGGTGAGCAAATACAAGGAATTCCAAATCTCCAAATTCAAGCTTTGATGGGGAGAGATGTCCCGTTT